>VXBB01014220.1:271738-310694 GCA_013399915.1 Illadopsis cleaveri | reverse complement strand
AAATTGTCTGCTTTATACTTTAAGTAATTCTTGCCAAAAATAGAAGTTAAAACTGTCATTTTAAGAAAGTTTTAGTTGAATACAGTACCGTTTTTGACTTATTTTTTTAATAAAGTCCATGATGAAGTATTTTCTGTTAGGATGTGAATATGTAAATGAATGTAAATAAACCATACACACACAAACCCCCAAAGAAGGAGGGGGTGAATGCAGTGCAGAGTTGTATGAATACAGATGCTCACAGCATTGAAAAGCTGGAATGTCGAGTAATGTCACTGTTCATGAGTAACACAGCTTGCAATTCTTAATGTTCACATTTCTTTCAGAATTGAAATGTTGTCTGAATCTCACATAATTTCCTTCTTGTACTAATTAACACTGGATAGGATCCCTGGGGGATCAGGATAGATCTGATATGATTCAGATACCTGAGGATGGTAGGTGGAGCAGCATTAGATATGTTCAGTGTTTTGTTACAAAACTTCCTGCTTCAGTAAGCTGAATTTACCATTTAAAACCTTTTATATTCTGGAAGTTTCTCCAGCAAGACTGTAAACCTAGGGAAATGTTAAGTATTTGCTATTCTTCACCCAACACTCAGTTGGATAGAATTTTAACTGAATGTTAATGTATTTGGGGTTAATAATATTTAATGAGTAATTTATACTTTTCTTCATACAGTTTGGAGTCACATAGAGGGTGACAATATCTATGAAATTATCTTAATGGATTAAAAAAATATACTCCCAATAAATAATTTGGAAGGTTTAATACCATATAATAGTATTTTTAATATATTTTAAAAATATTTTTCATAAGGTGTGAACAAAATTTGTGAAGTGGTTTATTGCAATGCTGATTTAAATATTGTCTTCTTTTTGAAAGTTGCCTTGGAACTGATTAAGAAATCAGATTCACAGCCAAGTTCTGTGATGTTGCTTGATTTTATTCAACATATCATGAAATCTTCCCCACTTATGTTTGTAAATGTGGATGGAAATCAGGAGGAAACTGAATGCAGCTGCATTGGTGAGTTTGTTGAAAACATTTATGTTGAAGCTTGTTATTTTCAGGATTTAAATTTGCAGACAGTAGGATCATCCAAAAGAACAGAAAAGGGGGAAAGGCAGATGTGTAAGTTCATCATTATAAATTTATAAATGAATATGATGATAGATTTTGAATATTGTGAATGGATTAGCACTTGTGATAATGGAAATTTCTCAGGGCAGGTTTTGACATTATTCATTACCATTGCATAGACATATTATTACATAGTGTTGATGAGATATGCTATACTTGTACTCATTGCCTGAAGGTGGTTTTTTTTGGACAGAGGAAAATGTCTGGAAATACCAGTGTAAAATGTATGTCTTCCATTCCCAGCCCCCATGTTCTGCCTCCTCTTTTTCAATGGGATCTGCTGGATAAATGTTCCAGTGAAGACTGTTTACTGAGCCTACATGCATTTATCTCAAGGGGTTTAGTTTTAGTGATAAACAATTTGCTCTTAGAGAGGTGCTCAATTGAAGATTTTAGTTTTTATCTTAATAACAAAGATTCTCTTTCATTGTCCTAGAATTTAGTAACTGGATCATAACAAGGCTTCTTCGTATTGCTGCAGCTCCAAACTGCAACACATTGCACAAGAACATTTGTGATGTCATCTGCTCTTTACTTTTTTTGTTTAAAATGAAGAGTTGCTCCATTTTTGAAGCACTAACTAAAGACTTGCTACAGCTTTTTCAAGACTTAATCATCTTGCATGAAAGAGATGCACAGAAGCATCTCTGGGGAGATGGACTGGTCTGGCCAGTGACTGTAAAGAGATTTTCCAGCAATATAAGTGACAAAGTGGGATATTTAAGATTGGCACCATTACAGCTGATGGGTATGCCAAATATAGAATATTTGGAAGTTGTATTATTGTCTATTCTGACAAATATTGTTGCAGATATGTTTTTTGTAAGACAAGATATTATTCTCTGGGGAATAGGCTGCTCTCTGTTAGAGTATGGCAGTCCAAAAGTTAAAACTTTGGCAGTGAAGTTTGTGGTGAAGTTAATTCGTTTAGGAGGACCTCCAGAACAGCTGGCCAGTGTTTTCTTCACAGTCTTTTTTGAAATTCTACAATCAGCACTTGAAATGGATACTGAGGAATCAGAACTCTTTGGAGAACCACTGTTACTGTTGGTGAGGACATTGCTGCCTTTTGAAGCAGATTCTTACAAAAATATTGAACCTGTCTACTTGAATATGCTGCTAGAGAAGCTCTGCTCTTTGTTTGAAGGGGATGTGTTTAAGTGTCTTCAATGTGAAAAGCTGAAAACTGCTTTTTGCCATATACTGCAGTATTTTCTGGAGTTTGTTCCTGCTGGCTATGAGTCTGCCTTACAAATAAGAAAAGCCCGTATCAGTACCATATGTAGAATTTTTGTGAATGTGCTTGGAACTCAGGAAGAGCAAGAGGTAGGTTTATTTTAAAAACTGAATTTATTGTGTGAATAAATCATCTACAAAAAACTATACCTATGCAAAGAAGAAAATCTAGGTAATGCTATTTTTAGTTGCGTGTTTAGGTCGATACTCCTTTTTCCTCATCTGTTTCACATGTTTCTGCAGGTCAGGGTTCTTAAATCTGTTGGATGTAGCTGGACTCCTATGTTTTTCAGGTGTATTAAACTGTCCATAAGCTGTGCAGGCACAACTGTCTGTCCACAATCATAATACCAGGTGGGAGTAAGGCCCAGAGTGCACTCACATGAGGGCAGCTTTGCAAGTAGTGTGCAGTAGTTTGAGATGCTCTTACTTTCCAACCATATGCTTTTAGTCATATTTGTTAGGGACAGGTAGACAGAAAAGTTTAAATTAAAATAGAGTCAATGGTTTAGGTTGACAGGAACCTTTAAAGGCCATCTTGTCCAACTCCCTGCAATGAGCAGGGACAGATTCAACTAGATCAGGGTTCAGAGCCCCACTCAACCTGATCTTGTGTGTTTCCAGGGATGAGGTATCCACCACCTCTCTGGGCAACATGTGCCAGTGTGTCACCACCTTCTGAATAAAAAATTTCTTCCTGATACTCAACCTAAATAAACTCTGTGTTTCTTAAAAACCATAACAGGGTGCTGATAACAAGTTATTGATAGATAAGCTGAGTGCCTCTATTCCATAAATTCATCTGTGTGTCCTACCTGTTTGTTAAACTTTCTGTGTCTGTTTGATGGCTTTGGTAGCAAGGTATTATGGCAGGAACTGGGAAGCAGCTGAACAAGCTGCATCCTTTCTGGTAGCAGCACAGGAAACTTCATTGCTCATAAGAGCTTTTGTCTTGTAATTAAGATTTTTGAACGGAAAGGTTTTTATGAACTTTCTTTACCATGATATTTTGCAATTTAATATTTTAAGTCAGAAGTGATAATACCACATCTTTTAAGTAAGGCAGAGCATACATCATGGTACCTCTCTTGTTTGTCCATCCCAGTATCTGGTGAGTCCACTTTACACAGCCTTAAAAACACAAACAGAAGAAATCTTGGAGGAGCTTCAGCAGAACCAGCTGGAGAGCTCAGACACTGATGGGTGGAGCAGCAGCAGTGATGAAGTTCCAGAGAAAAGACTACGACTGAGCCTACCCACAAAACATCCAAAGAAATCACCTGCACCTTTAATGTATGACACTTAGTCACTACTTTTATAGTAATTTGGCTGTTGAATAATAAATGACAACTTCTTGAGGCAGTTTCTTCTTAACAGATTAAAAGAGCTTCTGGGGAACAAATCTAAATTATATTTTGAGGGCTCAAAATCTACTGGTGATTTTTAAGCCAAACTTTATCAAAGAGACTGTTGTCTTTTGTTTGAATGTGTTCAATGAAAATTATTTTCATGTTTTCACACTGGAAACAAAGCTGGGAGCATCCATAGTGTGACAGAATTGTGTGTGGCTGTGCTGTTACACTGGATGTACTTAAAGCAGGTCTAGTAAAGTCAGGTTGTGCTCAGATGAACAAAACCAGCTCGCTCAACCTCTGTGCTGTGCTCCCTGATTATCTTGGACTTGTGCCAGTAGCTGATCTCTTTCTTGTCTTCGGGCACTCAAAATTGGCTGGGGCATGCTGCACTCCAGGTGTGGGCTTGTGATCAGCCGTCACTCTTTGAGTACAGCCCAGGCTGTAGTTGACTTCTTTGAAACAAGGTCACACTGCTCTAATATTCCACTTTTCCACAAGCCTGACAGGTCATTTTCTCCAAAGCTGCTCGTTAATTAGTCAGCTGTCAGTCTGTTCTATTGCATCAGCGGTTTTTTGCCAGTTGCAGGACTTGTCATATAGACCTTCATGAAGTTCTTGTCAGCCTAATTTTGTAGACAGCTGTAGTCTTGTGAAAAAGCAGCCCACTTTTCTCCACAGAGCTGCCTGTCTCATTGTAGAAAGGAATCGAGTACATGATTTGCCTGTCGTCATGAATACATGCTGGCTGTTTGCAGTCACCTTCTTGTCCCTCATGCACGTAGAAATGAGTTCAAGGAAGACCTTTTCCATAGTCTTCCTAGGGAGTGAGATTAGGCTGACAGGCCTATAGTTCTTTGGATTCTCTTTTTTTGCCTTTCTCGAAGATGGGTATAATGTTTGCCTTTCTATGGTTACCAAGACCTTCCAAGGACTGTGGAGTTGTACATTTACAGCTTTTCAGATAAGTCTGATATGAGTCATACTAAAATTCGGAGTTAGGGTCTTTTTAATCCTAAGAGCACATTTAAGCTAAAGCTTCATTTGGTATTTTCCTAATCCTATATCAAATATGGATTAGCTCTGGTTTTGCTATGGTTATTTATCTTTTCGGCAATAAAGTATGTGTTGGAAAATAATTAGTATGGTCAAATTACAGATTTAGCCCTGTAAACATGAAACTGAAGAGTGCTCTGTGGAATGCCATCACTAAGAAAGCTGCATCCTTGATATCTCTCCTTGAGGAAGAAATGCTGCCAGGGGATGTTCTTCAGGCTGTGGAAGGGATGGCTGTAATTCTGCGGTTGGCTGCTCTGTGCATAGTTCATTGTTCTCCCCCAACAGATTCCACCAGGTAAAGGTGCCAAGGGGAAACTGTGGGACCAAGAGTTTCTTGTAACTCTCATTACAATTTGTGTAATTACTTCAATGCTTGTCTGTGTATCAGGATCAATATTGGATGGGTCCTGTACATTTTGAAGAAGTACATTTTCATAGTAACTTGGTTTACAAGCAGTTAATATTAAATGTTGTTTGTTGCATTGATGTGATTTCTCTTTTAACAGTAAAGATCATGGAGTGTCTCATCTGTGTAACTCTGATACATGTAAGAACACTCCTCCAAGCTCCTCAGATTCAATGGTGAATATACAGTTCAAGTGGATTTCCTCTGATTTTACCTCAAGAGTAATGAAAGTCTGCAGAAACCTGTTAGAGGCTGCTACACAGATTGTTAATCTAGAACAAGTGATTGACAGAATAGTAAAAATCTTTGATGCTTTGCTATATGCACAAGGTAAGAAACCCTTAAGATGTCTTGTATTTTGTAAATTAGGAATTCATCTGACTGTATTGTCTCTTTTGGTAGAGGGACTGAAATTGTGAATCTTGTGCTAGTATTCCAATTCTTCTACAAAAAAGGTTAAATAAAAAAAAAAGAGCATTATTTTCTGTTTAGAGACCTTCATTTCATTCCTTGTTGAACATAACTTACTTCTTTTTGTCTCTACTTCTGTTGATTTTTATCTGATCAAGAGAATACATGGGGATAGTGAAAATACATAAAAAAGGATCAAACTTTAGCAGTTTTCTTTTAAGGACACACAGAGGCAACATACCTTACTTTACTATTTTTGTTCCACTCAATGATTTCAAAGCTTGTGACCAGCTTCAGTAAACATGGCATGCATGGTACCAAAAATATTGCGTACTTCCATGGTTTTTTTAAAAGTAGCTAGTAGGATGGAGGACAGACTCAGTTACCAAGACTAAAATGTTATTATGAGTTCAGCTTACCTGACACCCCAAAGTGCACCTGAAAGTCTTTGCACAAATCCATAAATACCAAAGTTATATTCATTCTGTTGCTCGTGTGTTACATTCTGTCTTCTGTTCAATGAGATTTTAGGTTATTTAGCACTACATGATTTATTATTACATGCCTAAAAAGTAGGATGTCAACAAGTGGGAATAGTGATACTAATCTTTGTTGATAGGAAAAGTAGTATTTTGTAGCAAATTAAGAACATGAAATGTTTTATAAACTCTATAGAGCTGAAAAAGTATATTTTTGTTGCTGTTTTGTTGGTTTTTTCCCCTAGTGAAAATTCCACTGAGTGATCAGATTCTTGATGACTTATGTGGATTGCTGTCTCTGCCCTGGATTTACAGCCATCCTGATGATTCTTCTTTTAAGCCATCTATTTGGGGATTTGGTCCTCTAGCTTTGAGTCAAAAAACTGCACAGAGTTTCTGTAAGTATGTTAAAGTATATAAAACCTAGTTCCACTTCGGAATGATTGTTCTAAAGTAAAATTATTTTATTTGCCTTCTTATGATGATTGATGGTATTAAAAGTTTAAATCAAATAATTATTTGCTTTGTTTTTTCTCTTTAGCGCCCCAAACTCAGTCACACTGTGTGTTCCTTCTGTCTCTCTTCCCAAGAAACATTCATCTGGATTGGAGAAAATCAGTTTATCACTGGGCATTACAAAGTCACCATGAAGTAATTCGGGCTACTTGTGTTAAAGGATTCTCTCTCCTGCTTCATCCTGTGCAGTCCTGCAGCGTGATTCCCAGAGCTCTTTTGTATGTACTAATGCAGCTTTTCTGTCCTTGTGCAAGAAGAAAAATGGGCAAATAATAAATGGAGTATAAGCACAAAAATAAATGTTAATTTTGTATGAAATTTGCTAGATCTTAATTTCAGAAATCATCAGATATCAACAGGATAGGTGCACATGATGATGTCTGTGTGACAGAACAGTGTTCACTTACCATGTCAGTATACAAGTTCCTTTGCTAACTGAAGACCCCAATTTAAATTAGGGTGGGGAAGGGAGATACCTTTGTCTGTAAATCCATGTGGTATTTGTCCATATGTCTCTTAAAATCTTTGCAGCTTCTCTGCCTTTTTTTCTATATATGTCTTGGTGTCTTCTATCCTTTTGTGTTAGTCTTCAGTTTCTTCTTTACAGCATGCCAGCCTCACCGTGCCAGTGCTACTTCAAACATTTAACAGAACATGAGGGTGATCTGAAAAGGACAAAGATGATTTAGTGAGACAGACCTTTAAGCTGTCCTGAAAACTATCCTGATAGTACTGGCAGTGCTAGTTAGAGAACTCAGACAGTGTAGAAAAACAAATTTCTAGGTAAATGATGTATTAAAATGATTTCATTTTTGTTTCCATTTCAGAAATCAAATCAAAGATGAGTCTGAGCTAGTCAAGGAGGCTTGTGCTGCTATAGTTGGGAAGTTATCTTGTTGTGTTTCCGGTCCATTCCATGTACAACCGACCTTAACAGACTCTGCTGTTAAGGATGTTACTCATGATATTTTGTGTAGCAGCCTTACTGTGACTTCTGCTCATGGAAAAACCTCTTCTGTGCAAGCCTGTGTTTTCAAGCCCTTTCTCATTCTCCTTGAGAGCAAAGCACCCAGTTCAGTAAAGCTAGGTATGTGGCTTTACCTTTAGTAACATTTTACACTTCCATCTAAGGTACTAAGTCACTGTTTCTGAACCTTTCCCCATTCTTTTTTTTCTGTGTTGGGTTTCTAATACTTCTATTGATGTTTGAAGTTTTGTATTTCAATTGATATCACTGCTGATATTTAATGTTGTCAGTGATAGTCTTTTTAAATTACCTTGGCTTAAATTTGGTCTATGGCTGTATCTAAAACTGTAATACTTGATAAAATCTGAATTCTAAATATCTTCTCTGATTTCACAGTATTTGTTCTTTTGGCTTAAAAAGTAAAGTGTGCTTTATGGTTTGTTTGCATCACTCTTTTGTGCACTTCAGTAAATTTTGAAAAAGTATTAAAAATATGTTTTCCTTTCCTCCTCCAACCATGCCACCCAGCGTTTATAGAAAATATACCTCATCTTTGCAAACACCTGGATTTTAATACTGATGAGTCCAGTGTGAAGACTCTTGTTGGGTCTTTATTAAATCTAATGGAAGATCCAGACAAAGATGTACGGGTGGCTTTCAGTGACTGCATAAAGAACATACTAGAATCCTTAGACTCCGAAGAAGGATTCATAAAAGAGGTGAATTCATGTTTATTTTTGAGTTTTGTTCCTAACTTACTATGGTTTTTGTTTCACTGTTGTTAAACACTAACATTATTTTCTTTTTGTTTTACTATATACCAGCTGTTTGTTTCAAGGATGAAAGAAGCCTACACAAATGCCAAAATATCAAGAAATAATGAGCTTAAAGATACCTTGATTCTCACAACAGGAGATATTGGAAGGTATTTTTGATAGTATCTTGAAAATTGCCAAGTTTCACTTTGTGATACAGTATCACTTTGCGATACAAAGTGCCCTTTCTTTAGGTGTAAGAGTAAATTACTTATTTTGAAGTCATTTTTTCCCCAAGTCCTTTGCAACTGTACAGAGCTGTTAATTTCTGTGGAACATTCCTCATTTTCTTCTGCCCGGTCATAGGGAGTACAGATAAGCCATGCCAATACAACCAGGACTCATTTTGCATGATGGCAATTGTATGCTCTTAAGTTATTTTATTAATCCAACAATTCAGTTTTCCCTTTTAATCCTTTTTCTTCTGCTTCCTTTGTAAGGGCATCCAAAGGGGATTTGGTACCATTTGCCCTCTTGCATTTGTTGCACTGTTTGTTGTCTAAGTCAGCTTCAGTGGCTGGAGCAGCGTACACAGAAATCCGGGCCCTGGCAGCAGCCAAGGCCATCAAACTGCAGGCTTTTTTCAGCCAGTACAAGAAGCCAATCTGTCAGGTAAAAAGAGTGTGTGGTTTAGAAAGGGCATGTATTTGAGTTCTTTGTGTGTATTTTGAAAATGGAATTCAAGGTCAAAATTGCACTATTGCTCAAGATGAAATCTCATAGGACAAGAAAGAAATGATTTTAAGGAAAAAAACGCTACAGACGTTCAGGAAGGAAAGGGAAATCTTTGATTTTGTTGTGATCTCCCCTCAACAGTGTTGCTTCTCTGTTCCCTAGATGTTTCACTCTGAAACAGAGGCTCTTGCATTCTGTAGTACTATTGCTGCAAGACACTATGGTTTCAGATTGGAATTGAAGTCAACATTTCACAGGCATAATCCTGCCATGATTGATTTAGGTTTTTTGTTATATCCATTACCTAATGACAAAAAGTTCTGTTTAAAAGAAAATTGTCAAAAGCAAACTTTTCTAATTTTGAATATTTTTTTAATAATGTAATATTTGGTTCCAGGGTTGCAAAATTGAATGTAATTATTAAGTGTATGATAATTCAGTTCTGTTGCAAAGTAATAATCATAGATCTATGTGCAATGAATGAGAGAGAAAAACAGATGCATATAAACTTTTGTGAAACTTTTGTGTTTAGTGTGAGGGAGTGAACAAGGGGAAAATAATACTGATACCTATTTCTTCATGCTTAGTTTCTAGTGGAATCCCTGCACTCCAGCCAGATGGTGGTGTTGAGTGCTCCATGCCAGGGCAATGAGCTGCAGAAAGAAACAGCTGCTCACCAGAGAGAAATGGCTCTGGACATGTTATCTGAGATTGCCAGTGTATTTGATTTTCCAGATCTCAATCGCTTTCTCTCAGTAAGTTGGTCAGTCCTTTTGATATTCTGTGTTTGTGAATTTCAGTTTTAATCCACACTTTCTCTTGGGAATGCTGCAACTGAGAGCTGAAATGCAGAGAAAAGTTTTGTCAAGGAGTTAGAGGGATGGCTACAGTGCCAATTCAAGTATGATGGATAAGAAGCTGAAGTTTAGAATGCTCATTAAGTATATCTATATTAATGATTTAGTGCACTTGAAGGCATCCTTTTTAAGGTGTGATTTTTGCATGGTGTCAGCTTTCTTCCTTCAAAAGAAGAATAATTATGACCAGACACGTGTGTAGTGGTACTGACACAAATGGAACTTAGCCTAACCCTGGGATTTTGGTGGGTTTGTTTGTTTGTGTGTTTTTTCCATTAACTTCAGTTTTTAATTTACCAGCGGACCCTGCAAGTTTTGCTTCCTGACCTTGCAGCCAAGGCCAGTCCTGCAGCCTCCACACTTATCAGAACCATAGCAAAGCAACTGAATGTGAACCGAAGAGAGATTTTAATCAATAACTTCAAATACATCTTCTCTCATTTGGTCTGTTCCTGCACCAAGGATGAGCTTGAGCGGGCGCTGCATTACCTCAAGGTAAATTGGCATTGGCTCTGTTACAGCTGCAGATTAGGAGCAACAGTTGATGCATAGTGAACTTCCTGCTTTATTTAAATTAAGGTATTGCAAAGCAGAGGTTGGGAAATTGCATATGCAGAAGTTTTGTTCTTATTATTTATAATCACTTCCATTGGCTCTGAGGAATGTGTTTAAGGTATTTTAGAACTTGGCAAATTCTAAAAGCTTGGTTTGTCTAACATTGAGCTGTTTGAAAGCTTTTCCTTTGATTTCTATAACAAACCAGCCAGAGCCCAATGCTTCCTGTCTGTCAGTGTGCTAATTACACTGTGATTAAATGAAGACTTTGTGTTTGACTGTAGAATGAGACTGAGATAGAGCTGGGCAGCTTGCTGAGACAGGACTACCAGGGTCTGCATAACGAATTATTGCTGCGGATCGGGGAGCACTACCAGCAAGTCTTCAATGGTTTGTCCATACTGGCCTCATTTGCCTCTCAGGATGATCCCTATCAGGGGCCTAGGGAAATAACCTCACCAGAACAAATGGTAAGGACATCAAAATCAGCATGCTCAGTTTTTTCAATGATTTTTTTTTGGTCATTTTGAGAGTGAAGGCAATTTGCCATTCTCTGAACATCACTTATTTCAGGCAAAAAGTGGAAGAAAGGCTGACATTTCCTGTTAAGTGCTTCTGTAACAGAAAGATCCATATTAAGTATGCATGAAACCAAATCAAAACAAAAAGTGCCCAAACAAACCAACAACACACATGTAAATCCTAACATCCTACAAAACAGCAAAACCCACAGCCTAATAGGGATGTCTGTCAATAACACTGATATTTCTTAAGTAGCTATGTATTTGGGATTCTTCTCATGTATTTCAGAATTAGCCTTTCACACCTGCTTTTTAATTTCTTAGGCTTTGGAATGTGTTAATTGTCAGATTATTTGGGGTTTTAATTTTTTTTTCCCTCTCCACAGGCTGATTATCTGCAACCTAAACTGCTTGGTATCCTGGCTTTTTTTAACATGCAATTACTGAGTTCCAGTGTTGGCATTGAGGATAAAAAAATGGTGTGTAAACTTAATTTTGTATATTAAAACAAAAATAAGCAAGGACTGTTTTAATAGTCCAGAATTACTTGTTTGATCATGCAACTGTCATGGATGTCTCAAAGATACTAGGGTCCCAGAATGATTCTTTAAAACTGGTGATCTCACTGTGGGTAGGAGTTCTGTGTAAGCTCAAAAGTTCTTGGTTTCTTTAATGATCAGACAGTGTATTACATATTTCAGTCAGACGTGGTGTATGCAACGAGTCAGTCAGGAATTCCAGGGGAGAAATCCAAGTGTGTGACTTTTAGTGTGTGAAATGAACACCAGTGCGAGGATGAAGGAATACGGGAGAAAACTGTAACTACTGCATGGGGTTATATAAGGACACAAAAGGGTAAAGGTAAAGAAAAAAGGTGGAAATCCAGGGGAAACTGGACTTGATTAGTTTTAGTTCTCACAGAACAGCTCCTTTAAGCTTTGCAGTAGAGAGCGTTTAGAGAAATTAGAGCTCACAGCTTGAGACAAAGTGAAAATTCTGCTGAGGCAGTGCTTCTAACCACAAGACCAGCCTTTTAGCCTCCTCACAGAGGGAGTGTAGATGATTTCAACAGGAAGTTTTCAATGCTAGAATGTACATAACCTTTGCATTGATAGACTGCATTTTCTCTGGTTTTTTTTTTACTCTTCAGATATTCATGTTAAAATGTTCTCATTTTCATAGCCCCCTTTCTTCATGTTTTCTGAATTTCTTAATTTGTATAGCATTTCTTTTGCTGCACCTGCTGTTGTTTGTATCTTTTCTTCTGTATTTTATTCCTAGTGAGTTTCCCCTCGCATGACCTTTTCTCAAGCTCAGGTTTATTCCTGTGTTACTGATCTGTCATGCTGGACATTTCACTACCTTGTTTGGTGTAGTGTTACTGTGACTGAGATATCTCCTGCATCTCAGTATTTCTCTTCTGTCTTTCATTGACAACTGAGCTATTGCCTGTTCCCTGATGCTTGCCAGTCGCTTCTGTGAGCAGTTGTCTGTCAACTCTGTTGGGGTTTTCTTGGTTTGGTTTTACTTTTACATGCAAGTTTGTTTATTTCCTCTATATTTCCTAAGCCTTCTCTTTTCAGCTTGGGATATATAGTTAATCATGTCTTGTAATAGACATCTATAATCATTAACTCCTTTGGTGTCCACAGTTCTTCCTTCATCAATCTGTCAACAGCCTAAACAATGTAGGGTTTTGTTACAACCTTGTCATTAGAGATTCTGTTTCACCCCCTTTTTCTTCTAAACCCTAACTCTTTATTAAAGCATCCACCTAATTTTGGTGTCTTAGAGTGTGATTTCTTAAGCAAGAGTAGCCTGATTTTAATAGAAAATATGACCTCCTACATGTTTTCCTGAGTATCTAATACACTACACTGACTTTCATCTGTCTAGGCTTTAAACAGTCTGAGGTCTTTAATGACACTCATGGGTCCCAAACACGTCAGTTCAGTCAGAGTGAAGATGATGACCACGCTGAGAACAGCTCTGAGATACAAGGATGACTTCCCAGAACTGTGTTGCAGGTGAACTGATGGTGTACTCAAACAGTGACATCCCTGCTATTTCTGTCCTTTAATACACTGTTTGGCTTTGTTCTGTACAGTAATCTAAACCACAGTGCTGAAATAGCTTAAAGTGCTTCTCATGACTCACCTGAAATATCTCCTGCAGAGAAGAATCATTGATTATATTGCTTTGTTGCCTTTTCTTGTTTAGAGCCTGGGATTGCTTTGTTAGAAGTCTGGACCATTCCTACCTTGGCTCCTTGCTCAGCCATGTGATAGTAGTGTTATTGCCCCTCATACATATCCAACCCAAGGAAACCACAGCAATATTCCACTTCCTCATAGTGGAGAACAGGTACTGCACAAAATATTTTCAGTTATATGGTTTAAATCCTGCAATAGGAATGGGGATAACCCTAAATTCAAGCCATCCAGCACTGAGATGAGAAATCTTGTTTTTCTGCTAAATAGTTGTTGATCTATAAAACTGCCCCTTCTCTCAATTGTGTTTGAATTCTTGAAATGTAACAAGTGATGGCCTCATCTGAAAAGGAGTTTTTTATATTGTCCTTATAAATACATACAATGCTGTGGCCAAGTTACAACCCATTCAGACACTGAACCCTGCCAGGTTTTCTTCAATGTGTTTGTTGTACTGATATGGAAAATTACTTCCCTCTGCAGAATAACAATAGTTGCTAACATTTGCTCTAAACTAAAGAGAAGTGTACAAAATTGGAAGTGGGGAGGAAATGAGTTATTTTCTTCAATAATTAGAGGTATAATTATGAAGTGCACAGATAATTATGTCGAGTAAGGTTTCATATGTTCCCTTCAAATGTTCACACCAACTGAAAATAAAATCAAAGTTTATTACAAAATACTTTAATTCTCATGACTTAATCTTTTTGAAGATAAGGTTGAGTCAATTCTTTTTCATCTTATATTTTGTAGCTTAAAAGGGTTTTTTAGGAATGTTGATACTTAATATCTTGATTACTTTTGTTGGGTTTTCATTTTTCTTGCATTGTATCATAGCAACAGTTTTCACAATAAAAGGTAGTAATAGGAATAATAAGGCTCTTGTAGAAGGCCATAGTAGCAATATTGAAAGAGATTTCTTCATTGTTTTCTTTTGATGGGTTTTTAAGATTTTTCTGATTCACCTAATCAGTTTGCTGTATTCTTTGCAATAATTTTTTTATATAATTATTAGGGATGCAGTACGAGACTTCCTGCATGAAATATATTTTTTACCTGACCTTCCTGAACTAAAAGAAGTTCAGGTCGTCCTTCAGGAATACAGAAAGGTACAGCTTCTTTTATTTATTTGCTTGGCTTTATTGCATCAAAATTCATGACAGCTGAGGAAAACGTGAAGTGTATTGTTAAGTAGAAATACATTTATCTGCCTCCACTACAAAATAGGTTTTGTGCATCACAGGCGTAGTTTGAAGCATGTTCTGATTCTTGTTTGGGAAAGAAATATACTCGTGTTCAACACTCTTGTTTCTGTAGCATCTCCTGAACCCTGTCTTTTCATTTCTTTTGTGCCAGATTATAAGATGAGAAGTCAACAGTTTTAGCTATGGCCATATTCTCTTTACAGGGAGCAAAGTTTTTCTCTTCTTAGTAGTACTCTTTAGTCCATTTCATTTGCTTGGCCTCAGAATGATTAGGTAATAGATGGGAAGTAGCAGTTATTTTGTGGGAGTGATGCAACAAAAGTAGAAATTAATTTGATTTTAGACAGACTTTAAGCAAAGCATTTTCTTCTGATTTTATAATTTTTATTTACACCATCATTATATTTACTCAAAAATAAAATATAGCACCTTTTTGAGTAAAACGTTTTTAAAAATAGGCAAGAAGACAATGGTATATGGATATAGTTGAGAACACAGGCAAAAAGGCAGTTGTTTCCATATGTTCTTACTTATGTTCTTTGAGATGTTGTTCAGTCATATTCCTGTTATACTGAACTTGAACTTCTTCTGTCATGTTCAGGAATCCTCCAAAAGCACAGACTTGCAGACAGCCCTGCAGCTCTCTATGAGAGCTATTCAGCACGAGAATGTGGATGTTCGCATTCATGCACTTACCAGCCTGAAAGAAACATTATATAGAAACCAGGTACAGAAAACTTCCTTCAGTAGAACTAAAAATAAATCAAATTAGCATCTGGACCAAAAGTCTAAAGCTCCTTATTGTTACAGGGTGTTCACTGGAATTGGGTTATTCTCCTCAGTTTATTAAGCTGTTTCTTCATATAATGGGGCAAAGGGATTCTTTATCATGACACCTCTGTGTACGTGGACTTTCAGATCCTTCAAATCTTTGTGATGCTGATTCAGCAAGGCTAGTGTACTTTTTTTTCCCCCAACTCTGAGGAATTATGTATTTAAGAAGTCCATTTCAGCAATTTATTATGTGGGCTTATTGTCTGTTTAGGGCATGTGTGGCTTTTGCATCAGGAGCCTCATACATAAAAGCAAGTGTGTGTGTGTGTGTGTGTAATGAAAGAATTAAAATGTGTTTGACCACCTCACACTTTTTTTTTTTTTCTCTTGCTTCTTTGCCTTCCACCCTCAAAAATTTGAATCCATTGATTATATTCAAATACATTTTATAGCCTTGTACAAGCTGAAGACATTGCTTTACAATTCTGTGTGGTTATTAGCTCAAAGGGTGTATGTGACCCATTCGAAAAAGCAATAAATCTCCTTATAGTTATAAGATTGTGGGACACTCTTTAGCCAGAAATTAAAAAAAAAAGTCCAGCTAAAAGAACAAACAATCATTGTGTGTACTCCTGGCCAACTAGTAATTCTTGCAGCTCAGGTCAGCAAAATCCTGCCATGTCTTGCTGAGTTAGAGGTCTAGCAAAATAATTGAGACAAATCAAACTTAATTAGTTCCACAGCTTGTGGAACTATTTGCTCTGTTATGTTGGCTGTGGTTTCAGTTTTCATTAAGCATAACAATGACAAACATCTTGATTTTCTTCTGTATTTGGACTAAATGTGAAACTGAGGAATAAAAGCTGGGCCAAAACAAAAAAAGAAAGGCCACCCAATTAATATGATGGGCATAGATCAAAGGACTTGAAATCCTGGGTTTTTAGGACTTGAGAGTGAAGAAATGTCCAAGAAGTGGCAAATAATAAGAATAGAAATGGCAGCAAACTCAGAAGGTAAGACAACAGTTGCATGAGAGAAATTGGGAGGAAGTATTGGAACACATAAGAAGAGGGATAAATAAATGAAAAAGATTATATGTAGAAAAGAAAAGAGGTACTTGGTAAGACAAAGAAAGAAAATGAAGTTAGTAGAGAGGTGCATGATAATGAAATACAGTGTTGGCCATGACAGCATTTTTAACTGAGGCCCAAATCCCTCATACATTTGTGTAGTCCTTCCTAGGGTGAGAAGCAGATCAATGCAATTGGACTGTAGTTACCACCTGAATTCATGGCTAAATGAAATCGGAAGTGAGTTACAGGTTGAAGATTTCCGAGATTATTTACAAATATGGTTGCAGACTAACTCATCTTTATTATTCATCTTCCTAGGAAGAATTGATCAAGTATGTCACAGACAGTGAGACCGTGGAGCCAGTCATCTCCCAGCTGGTCACGGTGCTTCTCATCGGCTGCCAGGACGCAAATTCCCAGGCTCGGCTGCTCTGTGGAGAGTGTTTAGGTGAACTGGGAGCCATAGATCCCGGCAGGCTCGACTTTTCAACAAGTGAAACTCAAGGAAAACACTTTACATTTGTGGTAAGAAGCATTGCAGTTGTGTTTTGTTTAGCATTAGGGGATCTTCTAAAAGTCCTTGGGAGGAGGGGAACCTCTTATCTCTAGACCCTTTGAAAATCTGGACTTGCTGTCTCACTTAAAACAGTTTAGAGTTACACTTCCAAGTGATTATTGAACGATACAGCTATTACTCTGTTCTAGTAAAACTAGCATTCTGTTTGTGATTAAGGCTGGAGTGGAAGATCCAGATTTTGCCTATGGATTGTTAATGGAACTGACCAGAGCTTTCCTTGCTTATGCTGACAATGTTCGTGCTCAGGATTCTGCAGCGTATGCGATTCAGGTAAGATACATGGTTAGATCCTACTGTTACTTCACAGATTATTTTCTGTAACATTGAACTTAAAACTATGCAATACAAATTTTCATTTTGAACTATGTGTTTAAGGACTTGAAACTTCATCCTATAACAGGTTTAAATTAGAAAGTACACTTAGTATTCTGAGTAGTTCTCAAATAAGATATATCTGTTTGCTTTTGTATCACAATATTTTAGGAGACATCTGAGGTTTTAGAGGTAACTAGCAGTTCATAAATAGGGATTAAGGAGTAATCCTGAGAGAGATTTAGAATTAGCTCAGGTTGCACAGGCAGAAATGAAATGCAGTGTTCCTAAGATGGTTTCTGCTTACACCTTTAAGAAGCAACTGAAAGGGAGCCTACCCTTATTTTCAGGCTCTAGTCTTTGTGCTGGTTTTATTTAGCATATGGCGGTTTTTGGATTCTTTTTTTGTTCTTGCTGTTTTTGATGTTTAATATCTTTCTGAAAACTTCAGGACAGTTCTTTAGTCCAGGAGAAAATAGGTGGCTCTATATATTCAGCAGGATAAGAATTTTATTAGCATACGCACAAGGTAGGAGTCAGACTAAATTCTGGTCCTGGTTTATTGGCAGAGGTGAAGAATACAAGATAGTGTGGTCCAAACACCAGCTGGAGAATCTGGGGATTCAGCAGTTGAAATCAAAACTGCCTAGTAACAGGGGATTAAGAGTGTTGGATGACAGTTTTGCAGTTATGATTTCTGAATTAAGCATTCCATTACTTCTCTCTCATTACTTATCATAGAATAATTCAGGTTGGGAAGGTCATATCATATACATGGGGTTTTATCATGTACACAGGGTTTTGTACTGTGGCCATGAAAATTCTCAGTGCTAACTTGGGGATGCAAACCATGCCTTTTCAGGAGTTACTGTCCATCTATGACTGCAGAGAGACAAACACTGACTGCCCTGGCTCCAGGCTCTGGAGGAGGTTTCCTGAGCATGTGCAGGAGATCTTGGAACCTCACTTAAACACACGGTATATGACAGCTTAAGGAATGGCTTTTCATACCAGATCTGATATTTTTTTTATCCAGGCTAGTATTAACCTTATATGGTTTTGTGATTGTCACTGTTCTAGGAAGAGTGATGTATATTTTTACAAAATTGAAATAAGGTCTTTCTACTAAAAGCTGAATTAGCACTTATTTGAATGTATTTCCCTCTAAATCAAACAGGCAAAACTCAGAGCTCACACTTTGCCAAGGTCTGCCTCTTTGTCCCTAGAGCATTGACTTAGATGATGTTTTGAAGCTTTTGTTTGTTTTCTTTCCCCTCTACTCAAATCTATCAGCATCCTATTACTCCTACCTTCTATAGAAGTAGGAGGAGCTCACTGAGTTTTAATTTGACTTTTTCTTCACATTATTTTTATCATTACTTCAAGAAAATAAAACCTCAAATTATGTTGGTGTCTTAACTTGAAATCATCAGTTTCCCTTCTGTTTCCTCATGAAGACAGTCATGCTCACCTGTGATAAGCTTTATCTTTTTAGAAAACAGACGTTTTGGCCTTTCTCGGCTTTCACGTATGCTCTGGGTTTTTCCTGTCAACAACATAGTATTCTGTTTATCAAACTCCATTTCTTAAAACTGATTACGAATAGCACATTAAAATATACTTACAACCCAACAAGTTATGAGAATTTTTATTTCATATTTCATTTTAAGAAGCTCTAGAATAAAAGATGTTGACTACTGAAAGGGCAATTTTAATTCTATTTTTAAAGATTCAAAAGACAGAACTTAATATTGTTCCTGTTAGGGAATTTCATAACTAGAAATGTGCTATTGTTTACTGTATTAAATGAAAAGTTAGGTTTATTAAATGGATATTTCAAAATTACAGGTACAAGAGTTATCAGAAGGCTGTAAACTGGTCTAAGGTGAAGAAGCCAATTTACTTAAGCAAATTAGGTAATAATTTTGCAGAATGGTCAGCAACTTGGGCAGGTTATCTTATAACAAAGGTAAGAAAAGAAATCTTTCTCTTTGCAAAAGTAATGCTCTTTGCAAGACAGTTCTTGAACCTAATTTCAGTTTCTGCAGGTCAGGGATGGATGGGAGAATGTCTGTTGGCTACAGGCCTCTTTCAGGACTTTGCTGCTTCTTCAGCAGGGTACTGCACCCCCCCTTCCCAGCACTGGTTCCTGGCGAGGCTTCACAGGCAGTGTCAAAGCTAAAATCAAGGAAACCTGCCTTTTTCCTGACACTCCTGTGAAACTGAGGGCACTGAAAATGCTTGTGAAAAGTGTCTGAAATGCTTCTGAATTTACCTTCTCAGTTTTGGAAAGATTTCCC
The DNA here is from genome assembly GCA_013399915.1 of Illadopsis cleaveri. Taxonomy (NCBI): domain Eukaryota; kingdom Metazoa; phylum Chordata; class Aves; order Passeriformes; family Timaliidae; genus Illadopsis; species Illadopsis cleaveri. The sequence goes on along the minus strand of VXBB01014220.1, from coordinate 291,251 downwards.
TGTAGCTCCACGGTCCCAGCACATAAAAATTACTTTTATCTTCTTTTTCTTTTCCCTTTCCTATATCTAAGTGACCCACTAAAAATGTCACTTCTAAATCAGCCACTGTAAGAAGTGAATTGAATTACAATAGCTCAGTAACTGCACTGTCCTCTTTCAGACAGAATGTCTTCATAATATCCTACTTTCTGCAGGCTTTTAAGGGCAGAAGAAAGGCTGAATGTAGTAGTAGACTCTCAACCTTAAGGTTTTTTCCATGGCCAGTGCAAGTTCATGATGGTCTAAAACACATGAAGAAGTAGAAATGTAAGCAGGGCTTGCCTGTCTTTTTGTGCTGTCAGCAGTTGTTAGGTGTAATAGCAGCTGCCATTTGGTATCCCTGTTGCAGATTTAAGTCAGATGAACCTTCTGTAAAAGACAGGTATCTTAAAATTATTTGATGGACTAGAATTTGTGTTCATGAACAAAAGGAAATCTATTGATTGTTCATGTATTTGCACTTTTGTAATGATGCTTTTCCTGGAAATAATATTTTTCTATAGGTGCGACATGATCTTGCCAGAAAAGTTTTTGATTGCTGCAGTATTATGATGAAAAATGACTATAAAGTGACAATTTATCTCCTTCCACACATCCTTGTCTATGTTTTGTTGGGATGCAGTCAAGAGGATCAACAAGAGGTGAGATGTATAGGATGGTAGTGTTCTTCACAGGAATGCTCAGGAGCTGTTCCTCATGAGAGCTGCTCAGCTCTGTAGGCCTACACGAATAAATTGTTCAGGTGTTAAACTCCTTTTTGTGTATTAATAATATAAATTTTCTGACAGGGTTTTGAATATACTCTTACAAGTTTGTTTTGGAACTGCTTTTCTGCCAATTTCCATCAGCTGGAACTAGGATCAGATATTATGTAGTTAATTATGACTGCAGTAACATCAACAGCTGGAGTGGTACAAAGAGGAAGAGTGCAACAAAAACAGCCAGTGAATTGAACTTGTATAATTCCAAGAATTCAGACTCATAATTTTTTCCTCTCCTTTGATTACAATTACAGTTTCAGTGGATAAACTATTCAGCTGCCAGATTCATATGGAGCCGGATTTGTATATGTGTTGTGGCAAAGCAGGGGTGGGGGAGAAGTCATCCTGCTTTCCTTCAGTTTGTTTGAGCTGTCTGTGTATGTGCCCAAGTGCTGGCATTTTTACTGGGAGCAGCACATGTATGTACAGAGGGATGCAAGTTTGCAAGGACTCTTTGTAAGCATCTCCTGGGTGAAACAGAGGAATTAGAAGATACTGAAAAGTATCACTTATATTCCATTAATTTGAAGTTTCACAGCTGAAATATCTGTGTTTAAATATTGTGGGTGTGTGGAGGCGTGTGATGATTCTTCTTCTGTGAGCAAGTACATCCACAATCTGTTATTTATGTTTACTCATATTTTATGGACTAAAACAAACAGAAACAGATATTTTGTCATGGCTTTTATTTAAACAGAAGCAAAAAAGTAGATCTGTAGTCTCTTAACCAGTAGATAACTTTATTCTTATCAAATCTTGAAGTATTGTATTTGTAGAAGAGGTGCAGTAGCATTTGTTGTGTCTTGAAACCTCAAGACTTTCTCTCTGTATGGCATCCCTTGACAGTAGCTGCTGCTTGGTTTGCCATTTCTTCCTTTTGAGATTGTGGGACAGCAAGGTCATGAAAATAATCTCCAAATTATTAAAATACACACTTAAAAGATCAGTATTTTAGTTCGATTTTATGTTAACTGCTGTTTCCTACTATGTTGCTGCGGGTATGACACTTGTGTCTTTTACCTTTGTGTAGGTTTACATGGAGATTATGGCTGTGCTGAAACACGATGACCAGTCCAGCAGGAGGCTTGAGGACAGCGCCTCTGACCTGAGCCAGCTGAGCACACAGACAGTGTTCTCCATGCTGGATCATCTCACTCAGTGGGCAAGACATAAGTTTCAAACACTCATTGCTGAGAAAAATGGTGGCAAGTCTAGCAAAGACAGAAGTGATCTAAAAAGTGAGGGATGGTTATTTTATTTAAAATGGCATTAATGTTATTCAACCAAGTATTTTATTCACGTTTGCAGTTTCACATTATAACCATTTACAAATGCTGCATTAGTATAATATGTAATCTTTTTTATGATTCTTAGTATCATATTGTGATTTCCACCTCTTCCACCCCAAATGAATTGTTCTGAATGCCTGTTGCAAGAGCTAGAGATCTAAAATTTAAACAATGAAATGTAATTTCTTTATAGTTTTCTAAACATTCAGTTTAACTAAATATATTATTATATTACATATATAATATTATATATAATATATATATTCTCTGCTCTCTTGCAAGATATAAAAGGTTCACTGGAATTGTTTTAGATAAATTATTGTTGGTCGAAGAGAAAACCATGTTCTTTAACAGTTAAGAAACCATGTTCTTAGTACAGTTATCTCACTAAATTGTTAAATGAGTTAATTGAATTTTGATGCATAAGATAATTCTTACAAATGAAACCTCAATTAACAAACTTTTTAATATGTCTTTTTTTCAACAGCATCAAGTGAGGATTATGGAGAATATCAAAATGTGACACGTTTTCTAGACCTCATTCCCCAGGATACACTGGCTGTGGCCTCCTTTCGTTCCAAGGCTTACACAAGGGCTGTGATGCACTTTGAATCTTTTATAACAGAGAAGAAACAAAATATTCAGGAACATCTTGGATTTCTTCAGGTTCTGAAGTCCTTTTTGGTTTTTGTATTTTATTTTAAGATGAAAATGTGTATGATGAATAAAGCTTGGTCAAATTCTTCCTTGTGATGGGAAGAAGAAAATATTTATTTGGGCATTTGTTGAATACAAGTGTTCAGTCATCTGTGTTTCAGCAATATTTAGTACTTTCTCTTGCTTGGCATGCTTTTTATATGAAAAGGAATGAATAGATTTCTATTGTATAATAAAAGATTGTAAATTCCTGAAAATAATTAAATGTGGGTTTGTTGATTTTATAGCATTTATTGTTTTGAAGTTGGCTCTGTGCCTTTTGCCAGAAAATACAGCCAATTATAATAACAACAGCAGCAACAACAACAACAAAAAAGCCAAAGTGCATTTGAAGAAATTCCAAGTGGCTTATTCTAAAGTAAAAAAAGAGCCAATGCTAAAGGTGTTGCAGATTATAGAATTTATTTTCAAGAAATATTTTAACCTGTGGGATGATCGTTTTTGTGGTTTCCTATGGTTCATATTCTTCACAAAGTTTTTTCAAATTTGAAATATCATTATGTTGCTTTTTCACCAAAAGTAATCATCTTTATGCTATCATGTAATAATAGGATATTTATTTTGCTCTTTATACAGATGGTTTCAGGTAACTTCATGTGGTGCTCTATCAATAGTATGAGATCATAAATATTACTGTACACTAAGCAGAAGTAGGGCTCAACTTAAGGAGGAGTCTGGCAGAACTGACATCTTCCATGAAAATTTATTGCCTATGAGTCCTACAGAGTAGTATGTACTCCATGTTAAAGAAGTTCTGTGATTCTGCATGTTATCTGTAAAATAACTTCTTGTTTTTAATGCCATGTCCAATTCTGTTTGAATGCAGAAATTGTATGCTGCCATGCACGAGCCAGACGGAGTGGCCGGGGTGAGCGCCATCCGGAAAGCAGAGCCGTCTCTCAAAGAACAAATCCTTGAACATGAAAGTATTGGCTTGTTAAGAGATGCAACAGCCTGCTATGATAGGGCTATCCAACTGGAACCTAATCAAGTAAATTATTTTTTTCCTTTTTAATAAATATCATTATCATTTTAAATCTTTTTAGCTCACAGACAACTAAGGGAGAAAATCTTCTTCAGAATATTTTAAGTAAAATAGGAATCTAAGTGCTTATTGTGTCAGCTGCTAAATAATTGCTGCTGCTGCAAGTGGTTTGTGAACTGAAACAAATCTCTTACTGGATTTTTTGAATGTTCATTTAGCTTACGGTGCAATTAGTTATGGCTATTTGTATTCTAAAAAGCACCCAAATGGGCACATTTCTTCCTTCAGATTGCCATGAATTTCATTAATGTATATGTGGGGTTTTCATTTGTTTTTTTTTTCCTCTTTCTAGATTATTCACTATCATGGTGTAGTGAAGTCTATGTTAGGCCTTGGTCAGTTATCTACTGTAATAACTCAGGTCAATGGAGTCCTTGCAAACAGGTACTGTAAGCATCTAATACACAGTTCATTTGAATAATATGAAGCTCTGGCATAAATCTCTGCCTCAGTAGCCATTTCTGCTCATTATCAAATGTTTGAGGCTTATTAAACATAATTGAATTAGCAATGTGAAGCTAGAAAGCTTTGAGTGCTTTATCTATAAATTATTTAGTTCCAGAAGTCCAGAAATTTTCATAGTTCTTGTCTGCACTGTGAGCAGTGTTGGTATGTGCTTTAATTTCTTAGACAGAATTTTTGTATTGTTTCCCATGTCACTGATTCCATTGGTATTCTGTAGTCTAATAGGCAGATGGATTAAAAGCTGATAGTAATTGATGTGTACCACAGAAGTTAAATGCACTCTTTGGAGGTTGCACATGTGAGATCATGTTGTACTGCTCTTACTTGTTGTCAGTGCATGTTCTTTGGTTTTACTGACTTTCATAGAAGCAAGCTTCTCTTGCCTCTTTTCAAATAAGAGAAGTTTTATATAAAGAACATTTGCTAATACAATGCAGGATTAACGTACTGAGAAGAGACAGCACAAAATTTTAGTGCCCTTTTTTTTTTTCTTTTAATAGGTCTGAATGGATTTCTGAATTGAACACTTACAGAGTGGAAGCAGCCTGGAAACTGTCACAGTGGGATTTACTGGAAAATTATTTGGCTTCAGGTAAGTTATCATTACATAAAAGTATTAATACTTCATTGCAATTCTGAACAATTGTATGTTTTAGTTTAATCATCCTGAATCAAGTGGCAGATGTTGTCATTTTTCTTGGATTTTACTGCTAGAAAGGTTGGTTCTATCTTCTGGATTTTGTAACTGTATTTGATTGTAACCTGGATAGTCTTTGAGCAGAAGTCTGGAGGGAATGTATCCTTTGGGTCTGTTTGGCTGGATGGATTGTGGAGTTGAGTTATACAGTGCTACTAACATGCAATTACTTTGTTCTCAGAATGTTATTTTTCTAGCAGTATGTTAAAACAAATTAGCATGTTCAGGTTAAGCTGCTTAAAGGAGCAGAGTTTTCTTTTTCTCCCCAAAGATGTGAAGTCCACTACTTGGAGTGTCAGACTGGGACATTTACTGTTATCAGCCAAGAAGAAGAATGAAGCAGCTTTTTACGAGACGCTTAAGGTTGTCCGAGCAGAACAGATTGTGCCCCTTTCAGCAGCAAGCTTTGAAAGAGGATCCTACCAGCGAGGATATGAACACATTATCAGGTTTCTCATTTTCATGGCACTATTCTTAAATTCAGCAATCACAAAACCAAGTATGCAGCAGCAAGAATTTTGCATTTCTACAGTAAATGGCACTGATGTGCATTTTTTGTCACCTTTTTTTAATATTTAATTTTAATATTAATTTTAATATTCATTCAATTGAAAGCCTTTGATTAATTAGGAATTTGTATTTATCCTCCATGGAAAATATTCACAATAAAATGATGTGGTATGGTCTTTCAAAATCAGCTAGCAAGCTAATGTAAATGTCAGGTAATAAAAAGCAGCAGGTTAATTCCATGCTTGAAGTCGTGCAAATAGCCCAGGAACTCCATTAACTTAAGAGCATTTCTTTTGATCTGTATGGAGGCTGGAAAGCACTCCCTTTTTTATCAAGAAAGAGCAGTAAGAATTAAACCCCATCCCTTTCAGTAGTTCTACTTTTCTTTATTAATAAACTTTTAATTTGGCTGTAGTAGACTAAAAAGTGAGTAGCCTGTTTGAATAAAAAGACGTAATACTTCGTAAAATTTGCACGTATCTCGAACAGCAATCAATTTTCACCAATTTCTTGTCTTTCTTTTGTTAACACAGGTTGCATATGCTGTGTGAGCTGGAACACAGTATTGGGCCAATGTTTCATCAACCAGATGGTGACCACAGTAGAGATTCCCTGAACTGGTGTGCCCGTATTGAAATGACCCAAAACTCCTACAGAGCAAAAGAACCCATTTTAGCCCTGAGAAGGGCTTTGCTTAGTCTCAATAAAAGGTGAGGACATGACTGTTTCTTGTGTGAGTTGTATTCTCAGTAATACTCTGCATTTCCATGTATGTGTTAGAAGAGAGAAGATAAAACTCTGGGAATTTGTTGTAGACAAAAGTAGTTGTCCATTATTATGTATTTATTGTCTCAAGGAAAGAAAAGGAAGGAACAGGGAGAAAGTGTATTTGTTTCTAGGCCTAAATGGAAAAAAAAAAGTGAAATAAATGTATTAAAATAGTTTTAAATTATCCTTATGTAGTATATATAACTTATTGAGAAATTCAACTTCTTTCAATACATTGTGATATTTACTTCAGATCTTAAAGTAGCATTCAAAATAGAAATGTTTCATTTTTTCCCAAAATGTCCCTGCAGCCAGGAGTACAGTGAGCTTGTTGGTCAGTGCTGGCTCCAGAGTGCCAGAGTTGCAAGGAAAGCTGGGCATCACCAGACTGCCTATAATGCTCTGCTGAACGCTGGGGAATCCACCCTCTCAGAACTTTATGTAGAAAGAGCAAAGTGGCTCTGGTCCAAGGTAAGGAAAACAAAACTGGAATTTAATTTCTTACATGCAAGAAGATAATATTTTTAGTTTTCTTCAAGAAAAAAAATGGCACACAATCAGCATATGTAAAACAAGATATCTGGGACTATCAACACATTGCAGCTGATTCTCCAGCTGCTGGTCAGCCTTGTTTTGTACCCATTGACCTTCCTGGCACCTTTGTATAAAACTGGTGGATTACCTGCCACTGTCAAAGCAGCCCAGGCAAATATAAATTATCTTAATGATAGGCCTCTCCTTAATTTGTTTCCTTTTAACTTACAGCAGTAGGCAAACATGAGGGCAATTGTTGTGGTACACCTAAAGACACAACAATGCTGAGATAACAGGAAATAGAAGCATTTGAAGTTAGTAATACTCAATTGCCACAGCCAGAATGGCCTAGAACACGTTTGGGGACATAGCTTTGCCTTAATAACAACTGAAAGAGGGAAGTTTTGCATCTTGCATATTTAGAGTTTATAAAATGTTACTTAAACATGTGTCATCCATTTATATAAAATGTTTTCTGTCTTTCTTTAGGGTGAGGTTCATGAAGCACTAATTGTTCTCCAGAAGGGGGTTGAGTTATGTTTCCCTGAAAATAAAGCAGCCTGCAATAGCAAAAATCAGCTCATCCATGGTCGGGCAATGCTGCTTGTGGGCAGATTTATGGAAGAAACTGCTAACTTTGAAAGCAATGCAGTCATGAAAAAGTATAAGGTAATCTGGAATATTACCGTTAACAAGGCAGGAGCTTTGAATATTAATGTTTTCTTAAGTAAGCTTTGGTTCTGCTCCTGATGATGTCAAGCAAGTATAACATAAATGGGATTAAACAGTGCATCGATGTGTAGGAAAGAAGCAGTTCTTCTTGTAAAGGTTTAGCTGTCTTAACCAGGTTTAATGTAACACATCAGTACAGGAAAGTCTACAGTTCATATAATTATTTTAAAATAAAAAGTTACAGAAGCATGGCTTTGTTCTCATGCTTGCACAGATTAGAATCCCTCACTAAAATATGGACTACTCCAATACACAGAATTGACTTGGTGATACATTGTACTACTCTTCAGTGTTACTTCTCTCTGGGAGTGATTTATAATGGATTTAAATATGCTTCCAGTCTCTGAAGAACTGGGAAAAGGGACAAGTGGTGTGTTCTTCTTGAGCAATACAGCACTGCCTGCTTCATCTTGTGATGCCTATGAAACACTTTTTGGCATTGATTAATATTGCCTCCTAAAACAGTAGGAGATGCAGATGTTCATGCTTCCTTAAGAGCAGCATGTCTCCTGTCCAAGTTTTGGCATTTGATACTGTTAATAGTTACTGCTGTCTTATTCAATAACATACTTCTGTAACAATCATTTAGAGAAAAAAGGGAAATGTATCAAATCAAATGAAGGTTGAAATAATGTAAACAGATGAAATTTCAGCAGATTCTATGAAAACATTAACACTCAGTACTCTCTGCTAAGTATTGGCACAGGAAAGAAGCCAGTGTTATTAGAAAAGGGATGTGGCTCTCAATTATTTCTTTTCTAATACATGTCACACAGTTTTTTGTTTTTCTTTTAAATATCATGGTTTAGAAGGAAAACAGAAATGTGAAAAATATGGAATCATAGATTCATTAAGATCAGAAAAGTCATTGAGTCCAACTGCTAACTTCATGCTGTTTCACTTTTCAAAAAGCTCTGAGAAACTCAACACTGAGTTATTAGGATCAGAAACCTGATTTTAATGAAAGTAAAATCTTTCCTAGTTCAGGAATCCCATATTCTGTCTTCAGTTGTCTGTCTCCAAACCAAAAGGTATTTTGAAAACAGACTTCTAGTTTATATAGGCAATTACCTTGAGGCTAGATTAGAATTTTTGGAGTTACAGTGTTAACAATTAATAACCTTTTTCTGCACGTATTCTGCAGAACGTAACTAATACAAAATTCTTGTTTCTTGGGACTATTTTTAAGTTAGCATCCTCTCAGAAATAATTATCTCATTTTCATTTTGTTGCAGGATGTTACAGCTTTCTTGCCAGAATGGGAAGATGGACATTTTTATCTTGCAAAATATTATGATAAACTAATGCCGATGGTAACTGACAACAAGATGGAAAAGCAAGGAGATCTGATTAGATACATAGTTCATCACTTTGGGAGGTTAGAGGGGAACTTTGCTTAGTTTCTATAAAAGGATGACAATTATACTGGGAAAAAACATTTCTGTAGGAATATATTTCCTTTCATCAATTCAAACTGACTCAAATTTTTATGCAGGATTGGAAAATAAGATACTGCATGCTTCCTTTTTGTTTTCATACCTAATTAATTTTACTTCTGACTAAGCAATTGTCTGTCTTTTGTCAGACAATTAATTATTTAATATGCGGTTTTGAGTAATAAAAACAAACCCTTTGTATATTTTTTTGGTTGTTGCAGATGTAAAATGCTGACATAAATTTTTAAAGTTAGAATGGAATATTAAATAAGAATGTAAAATTTGTATCACTTGTAAATATATCATTAACATACTTTGATTTAAATGTGTAATCACAGGTCTCTACAGTATGGAAACCAATTCATCTATCAGTCAATGCCAAGAATGCTGTCTTTATGGTTGGACTTTGGAGCAAAAGCATATGAATGTGATAAAGGTAGAACATTTTTTCCCACCCAGTACATAGTTCCCACGTCATTCTTTTGAATAGATGATTGAAAGAGCAGTGAAGTGTATTTACAGTTCTTTGTTTAGATTTATTGCCTGATGTTATATGGCAACAAAAAAGTACTACTATCCTTGTAAAATACAGGATGTTAATATGCAGGAGTGTATTCATTATTTTAATTAAATCCTCCAGAATTTTTTCAAATATATGAGACAGCATTGTTCCTTGGTTAACTGAAGTCATTAAATAGGTACATGCAAAATCCTTGCATGCCCCTGGTCACCACTTGTAAGGTGCCTCGTGAGCGATGAGTGGTAGTTTTGTATGCACTTGCTACAGTAAAGTGTTAGGCTTTGGGGCTTTTTTTCAATTTGTTTTGGTTCCAGTCTTTGAAGAAATTTTACTGAAATTTTCTGCCTCATTTTACTGAAATGAAGGGGGTAGAAAAAATCTTGTAGGCAGCAGCATGAAGGCGTGCAAAACGAACACCACAGATACACTTCGGGTGGGAGATTTTGGTACAAATGAAAATTACAAACATTGCTTGCAAGTCTGGAGTGGAGCAGACAGATGCTCCTTGATCTTGCCCTCATTCTACACACTCAGGTCAGCTGTGTTTGGCTGCAGGCACATCACATCCTGCACTCTGAGGTGCTGATGTGAAACTCAAGCTGGGTCCTCAGGGGAAGGGGTGGAGATAGGAGATGTGCTAATTTCATTCCATGGAAAGACTTTATTTCCTCTCCACTAAAGAACATTGGAATTCTTTTATCAGGCAAATACATGGAGTGTTTTTAGTCTGTTCTATGCCATGATATTATTTGAGAAGTAATTTTAAGAGTGTAAGGAGATTTAATTTACTGGTATTCTGTTTAGTTCAATAGCATATGTATTCAGTCACTGTATGCTGTGTTAAAAAGAACGTTACAGTAGGAGCTTTTTTGTTGCCTTCAATTATTTTTGGCTTATGAAATTGCCAACAAAATATTACTTTATAGCCTTGATTTAAATGACTTTGTCTTTCCAGTGGAGAGAACCAGGAACATGGTCTTTACTTTTTCCTTTTACAGCAGGTCGTTCAGAACGTGTTCAAATGAAAAATGATCTGGCTAAAATAAACAAGGTGATTACAGAGCACACCAATCACCTGGCACCTTATCAGTTCCTGACAGCCTTTTCTCAGCTTATCTCCCGAATCTGCCATTCCCATGATGAAGTCTTTGCAGTCCTGATGGTGATTGTTGCTAAAGTGTTTTTAGCCTACCCACAGCAAGCAATGTGGATGATGACTGCTGTGTCCAAGGTACCTTGATAATGTATAGCTACACCTTTATTAAGATTACAAAACTGTTTTTCTCAGAAATGTAAATATAACCTGTTTTACTCTAAGCTGATAAGAAGGATTAGAGAGTTTCATTTGTTGTGATACAGTGTTGTAGAAGAGGATACTAATTCCATCAGTGAAAATTATTTTTTTGCAGTCTTAATTCAGATATTACAGTTTAAATGTTCCAAATTGGAATGCTAATATGCATCCAGAATCGTATGGTGTATTAGGAAAGGAAATGCAAATAACAAATAGCTGATGAATTGTGTAGTTATGGGCAACAGATTTTGTTGTATTTACTAATTGTGTTTTAGTACTTTCAGTCCTATAATCATAGGTAGATGTACAACTAATTACTTGGCAGTAAGGTCATTCCAAAGCAGACTAGGAAGCGTGGTGCATACTATTTCTTTAGGCTGGTGAAATAACATTCAGGATACACAGGCATGTACTTGAATATTGGCCTTTATGTTGTGGGACTCCTAAGAATGATTTCAGAAGTAACCCCCACACACCCACCAACAGTACCACTTCAGCTTTTCAATTGAAGCACATCCTTCTCCAGATATTAAATATGATCAGCAATAAGTAGAGGGAAGACTATTCATTACTGGGGGGCAATTCTTCAACTCATTGTTTAATAAATTTTAATTTTCCTTTTTTTCAGTCCTCTTACCCTATGCGTGTCAATAGATGTCAGGAAATTCTAAACAGAGCTATCCACATGAAGGAATCTTTAGGAAAATTTATTGGGGATGCCACACGCCTTACGGACAAGCTGTTGGAACTCTGCAACAAACCAGTACTTACAAAAATAAACAAATCCATGCATGTTGTAGGATTATTCAAAATGTCATGCAAAAGCTGCTTCTGATTGCTTTCATTAGCCAATTCATAATATTAATTATAGTAATAAGAATGTATTCTATTAATTATTATATATCAATATTAATTATTATTAATTCATAATATGAGTGCAGTTTAGCAGAAACTACACTAAATTGTAAAAATTTAAATTGAGCACACTGTAAAATATTTCAGTACATAATGGCCTGTTTAACAGTGCATAGGATTTACATTGTTTTGTACTTTCACATATCATTCATGCCCATTAATTTTCAGAATTTTACTCTAAAAATAGAGTGATTGTGCTTTTATGAACAAATCAGCTTGATAATAAAGGTGGAACTAAATGAATTATTTCATTATTCTATGTTTATGTTCAAAGTGAAAAATAAGTCTGTCATAACAGCCAGATATATTTACTTCTTGATTATTTAATTTGAAATGTAGCTTGCTGGTTTTTTTATTACAAACAACATTTATTATTCCAGTCCATTTATTAATTAATGTGAAAGGGCAGTATTATTTTAAGTGTTTGTTAACTTTAAATGCTATTTCTAACTTTGATCATAATTTTTTTTTCAAGGTTGATGGAAACAGCTCAACATTAAGCATGAACATTCATTTCAAAACACTGAAACGATTAGTAGAGGAGCACACATTCAGTGAAATCCTCATTCCCTTACAATCTGTAATGATACCAACTCTTCCTTCAATTCCTGGTGCCCATGCTAACCATGACCCTTTTCCTGGCTGCTGGGCCTACATCGCAGGCTTTGATGATGCGGTAAGGCTCTAGCTGGCACCTCCTTTTTCACTCATGTTGAACAAACGTAGCTGCAGATACATTTCTGCTCTCTAGAAATGGGAGGAAGGAGTAGGAAATTCCATAATTACGTTTGTGGGAGCTGAGTGGCTTCTGTCACAGCAGCCTGAGGCAGGTGTGGCCCCTTGGCACTCAGATAAAGTTTTGGTCTGAGGTTGATGTGCTGCAGCACCATGCAAGTGCTAACACGATTGGTTGCAGTGGTTTATTACAATTACACAGTTTATTTTGGATAATCTGATACAGATGTCAGTGAAAACCTTCATTTTTCTTTAGGTGGAAATTCTTGCCTCACTTCAAAAGCCAAAAAAGATCACCTTGAAAGGTTCAGATGGGAAATCTTACATTATGATGTGCAAGCCAAAAGATGATCTAAGAAAAGACTGTCGACTCATGGAATTCAACTCCCTTATTAATAAGGTTTGATGAATGAGACAATCAGGTGCATTATACTTATTGACCAGGACAGAACATTGAGTTATCTAACAAAAAAAGCCAATTTAGCTTGAGCTAAAGCTCACTGGAAGAAAAGGAAACTGGTAGAAAATACCGTATTTCAGCAAAAACCAGTAGCAATTGATATTGCATGACTTCTTACAGACTTGTGAAAACAATAACAAATTACAATATTCTGCCAAAACAATTGCTTATTCCAGCAGAAATAGACAGGACAGGTTATTTACAATAAATAAATACCTGCAAACTTTCTGCTGTCATGCTTAATATTTCTTATTTAGTAATTTCTAATATATTTTATAAAACATAGGTAAATTAATCTTTTTATACTAAAGTGTTGCCATACCTCTTATTTTAGTTCTATTCTGCTTTTCAGCAATATGCTTAAGGTTAAGGTGCCATGTCTTCTGTGAGGTTAAAACAAATGACAGTGTCTCTGAAACACTAAAAGATTTATTTCAAATATTGCAATTTGACTATTTTATTGCAAAATCCTCATTTTTTTAATTTACTTTAGTGAACAGATGCACATTTTGCTTTCATTTTACCTACTGCAGACTATGAAGCTTAGATTTGTAAATTCCAGACTGTGTGATTGGAAAGCAGTTATAGATAGAATATAAATGCTAGAGATCCATTTTGATCCTATCTGTTATGTGTTAATCTCATTTTCCTTTTGTGCACAGTGCTTAAGAAAAGATGCAGAGTCCCGTAGGCGAGAGCTCCACATCCGCACCTACGCAGTGATTCCATTAAATGATGAATGTGGCATCATCGAGTGGGTGAACAACACTGCTGGTCTAAGAAATATCCTGATAAAACTTTATAAGGAGAAAGGTAAAGAAATATGTTAGACTGTAGTAAAAGTTTTCAGATATTTTTAAAGGGCTTGGATCTTATTAAGTAAATGAAACAAATGGCAAGAGTCAGGCTAAATACTAGGAAGATGTAGTCACATGTATTTTTATCTATCTGCAATATATTTTTATTCGTATGTGTGGTAGACTTTTGCTCTTAAATGGAAGAGAGTTGGTGCTTGGAATGAACAAGTTCCGTACAAGGACTGATACCACAGGCACCTTAATACTTTTCTACATACAGTGATGTAAATTGTTTCAGCAGCATGGGGATGTAAGTGCAGCACTGAATAATAAAAAATACCATGAACTTCTTCTTTAGATCTGATTTGTTAGTTTTCATGTCTGGTACATTTATATGAGATAATTAAGATAATACACAATTGAAGCAAGTTTAGGAATACAGCAGCTTTCCAGAGAAAAGATCAGATTTCTTTTGAATTTCTTGTTAACAAAGCAGCTTTCTGATCAGTGCAATAAAAGTTTGGGGAAAAACTTTCCTGTACCCCACAACTGACATGGTTTATCGATTATTATTCATTTAATCGTTTATCTCAACTTTATGGAGACATTTACTTCCTTTAAATTACCATATTGTACTAGTACATATCAGGCTTTATATTTGGAGATTTCTTTTGCCTAACTGAGGAAGTCTGTTGCAGGTATCTATATGACTGGGAAAGAACTGCGGCAGCGCATGCTTCCAAAGTCAGCACCTTTGTCTGAAAAGCTGAAAATGTTCAAAGAGGTGCTTCTGCCTCGTCACCCTCCTGTCTTTCATGAGTGGTTTCTTAGAACATTTCCTGACCCTACTTCATGGTGAGTGGGATTAGACTAGCTCAAGAGCATCTCCTCTGTGTATTTCCCTAAGAGTTAATGGGACTACAGGATGGGGAAGCTAAGCCAAGCAGTGTCTCAGAGCTGCCTGCTGTATCCCCACAGGTACAACAGCAGGTCAGCCTACTGCCGCTCTGTCGCCGTCATGTCCATGGTGGGTTACATCCTGGGGCTGGGAGACCGCCACGGGGAGAACATCTTGTTTGATTCCTTCACTGGGGAATGTGTGCATGTGGATTTCAACTGCCTTTTCAATAAGGTGAGAAATGCCACTTGCTGAACCCGCTCTTTATTTTATATGCATGTAAATTACCAATTTCTACTGTCTTGGGGCTTTTTCCACGTTTTTACTTTAACATGTCAGTTATGTTCTTTCTCTCACTTGTCTCATATTTATACCCCCCAAAAAAGCCTGGAATATATAAAGAGGATGTGATCATTCTGTATGCTGCATTCAATAAAAAGCAACTTTTTGATTTAGCCAATATCAGATGACCTGATGTGGACACACTGAAATAGCCCAAATTCTAGACTGTTTATATTTTGTGACTCTCCTCTCTCCGCTATCACCTTCCAAACAAAACTGTAATTGCTACATTCAGAATTCTGCTGCTGTGGAGAGTTTCTTGTTCTCTCTCACACAAACTTAGCACAAAAATTCCAACGGTTCCGTAAAAACAAAGAGCAGAAATTGTGGCCAAATTGGGATTTGGAGTTTTGGTGTTTCAGTTGAAAGATGCTTTTGGCGTGGGACATGTGGCCTCTTTAATTGCGATAAGTGAGGTAGAAATACTGTTAGGTAATTTCTTCTGGTTTCTTTTTAGTAAGTCTAAAATATTCTATATAATACTTAAAATTAAGAAATGTTTTTAAGCTAACTTGCATAATATAAAAGAAAAGTTAGCATTTTGCAATGAGACTACAGAGCACAAATATGTATTTAAGAACAAAATTTTACACCCTGTATTAGTGTGTTAAAATAGGGGAAAAAACATTATTTGGACAATGTTATATTTTACTCACTGGAATTTCCCCTTATCAGAGTAGGACTGAGCTGAGCAAACGTCTCTTGTCAGCTAGGAAACTGTCACTGACAAAGATGGAGGAAAAATCTTAAAGCCAATGCAAATGTTACGCTTTAATAATGCTTAAAACACTTAGGGCATACCTTTTTTCTCCATGTAAAGGGAGAAACTTTTGAAGTTCCGGAAATCGTTCCTTTCCGCCTCACTCACAACATGGTTAATGGGATGGGCCCCATGGGAACAGAAGGTCTCTTCCGAAGAGCCTGTGAAGTCACTCTGAGGCTGATGCGTGATCAGAGGGAGCCTCTGATGAGGTATGGCAGCTGCTTTGGCTACAAACTCCCCAAAGCTGTCTGGAGTCTAAAGGTGTGAAACAGTAACTGCTGGGGAATATGGCAGTTCCAGCATATGCCTATCCTGCAGCTCACTCTCACCATGACATGGAGCTAAATATAAAGCAGTATAAATATTCAGCACTAACTACAGGTTCCTGTCTGTCAGTGTTTGTGTTTTGAAAATAAGGTGTATTTTATGTATCATATCCTTTTCTAATTTTTTAATTTATTTAGTGTCTTAAAGACTTTTCTCCATGATCCTCTTGTGGAATGGAGTAAACCCGTTAAAGGAAATACAAAAGCCCAGGTGAATGAAACTGGAGAAGTTGTCAATGAAAAGGTGAGTTTAAAACAAGCACAACCTAAGGTTTTCAAGTGTCAAATGTTATTGTTATGAATTACATATTTTCTAATTGAAACTATGTCGTTTTTTTCTTCCATTTAAAAACTTCTCTGGTTGTTCTTTGTTATCTCCCTGTTCATAATTTTTATCTCTGAAGAGTTTTTTTTCTTTTTTACTGATTAAAAAATGTAATTTCTCTGCTAAAGAAGCAAACAAAAAAGCCTGTAATTCACTTGTTAGGGTTAATAAATCAAGGACAACATCAGCAGAAGCAATGGATCTTCTTACCCCTCGCTTGCACAGTCCTCCAGATTTACAGTGATGTAACATCTGGAGTCCTTTCCATGTGTATTTTTGTGCTTTTCCTGAGTGGGTGGTTATTATTGAATAAATACGTGCCTTGGTACATATAATTACGCAATTAAAATTAGGATTTCATACTGTTTCTTTATTAGCTGTTGCTGAAGACTATACAATTCATCCAAAGTATAGCTTAATTTTTATTATCTTCCCTCTGTGCAAAATTTCTTATTTGTCCCTTTCTATTTTTTTTTAAGGACTGTTTAATGAAAATAAATGTGTAATAGCAGGTGATAGTTAGGGAGCACTGACAAACAAAACAGCTAAGGAAAAACTACATCACTGAAACTGTATCACAACAAAGAACTTGCCTGTGCTGTTTCAGCACAGAAAATCTCCTGGTCTTCAAACAGTTACTAACCAGGCCGTGTCTACATAATTTTCTTTTACAAGACCACCACATAGTTGTATATATTAACTGCTTTTCCTGGAGAGATGCCAACATTGTGCTTGAGCTTTAACAGAAAATATGTGAGTGTAATTGGTATGAACTAGCAACTCCAGTGGGCCTTGGAACAGCTCATTTTGAGATGCTCAGCAGAACCTCTTTAATTTGACTTCTTCATTTTCAGTTGCTCATAATTTTGACCTCAATTTTCCCGACTTAAATTTTATCCAGAATTCTAGGAACAAGGCTAGGAAAATGTTGCATTTATTTGAAAGTAGTTGTATGAAATAAAGCTTTCTAACAATTCTCAAATATATTTATATAGCTCTTTCAGTTCTCTCTGGTAACTTTTAACTGTAAAAATGTAAGGCAAAAGTTATAGCTTGACCAATGACATATCCATTCTAGAGAATTGTTTTTAAAAGTGAGTAGCCTTTGTTTTCAATGTAGCTGGTATAGGCATCTGGATTTTGTATTAAATTATACTATGATTTCAAACACATCCTAAGAAATACTGTTTCCATTTTGAGAATTGGAGTTCATGAATAGTACCAATTTTTTTTTTTCTTCTTTCCAGGCCAAAACCCATGTCCTTGATATAGAACAACGGCTGCAAGGTGTCATTAAGACTAGAAACAGAATCAAAGGATTACCTTTATCTATTGAAGGGCATGTTCATTACCTCATTCAAGAAGCAAGTGATGACAACCTGCTCTGCCAGATGTATATGGGCTGGGCTCCATATATGTGAAATTTGTTCCCTTTGGAATGATACCACAAGTATCATCTAGGATACCACAAGTGCTGTAGCTATAATATTGTTGGGAAGGAACCAATCAGTGGTACCTGGTTACTTCTGTTGAATTTTGGCTGCAAGCAGAAAAGCAGGCTTATGATCTTTCAAAATCTGTATAAAATGTACTGTGCCCTTGCAAGGATGCTACGAATGCATATGTGTAAAGTGTTAGGATTTACCTTTTGTACACACGTAGAAGGCAGTACATAAGAACTGCTTAAAATTAGACTATGCAAGGTTCTGCAAGTGTCTTACTCTGACTATATGAAAAATTTTCATGATACTGACAGATGCACTCTATAAAGTACTGTATATTTTTGTAAACATGTTTCTCATTTGGCTTAGATTTGAAAATACAATGAAGTTTAATACTGACGCGATGTAAAGTGGTTATTTCAACTTTTGTACTCATACTCAGAAGGGCTTTCTAAAAATTATTAGTATTTCTTTCCAGCAGCATAGACTTTTCGTCAACTTTCTTCCATGTAGCCTGGCTATCTCTAGGAAAGCTTTTGGGATCTTAAATCTTAGCCTGAGTAAATTGGTAAAGTGGTACCATGTTCTGAACCTGTTTCCTTAGCCCTTGAGTGCAGTGCTCTAAAAAACCCTCCTGAAGGACAGGCACAAAGCTGGGAGTTGGAGAAGCCGGGCAGTGGGGCTGTAACACCAGTGCAGCAGGCAGATGTTGTAGCTGTGACTGTAACATTCGTGTGGGCTCCTGAGAGCCTTGCACAGCCCCTCTTCCTCCCCTGGAAAAAGCACGGCTCTAAGGAGTGTTTTTTAGACTCCATTTCAGAAAAGGTGTTTTAACACAGACAAGAGCAGACTAAAATACGGTTGAACGGCAAACGTTATTTAAAATTAAATTTAAAATTAATTAAACGTTATTTAAAATTACCTTACAGTAATGCGTGCTTTCTAGGCATCCAAATTGTAGGGAAATGAGGTGTGGGGGGAGACAGGGAAAAATTATACCCTTTTAACCTACAGTAGGCTATCATTAGAATTTTTGTACAGTGGTTTTGTTTCTGCTACTCTGAGAGATAACGCTGTTAGGTTTTAATCACAGGCTCACACTGTGGTGTGACACTCTAGTGTTTCTTCTGTTCAGCTGAAAACCAGAGGTTTGGGAAAGTAAAATAATGGGTCTGCAACTGCTTCCAGGGCGTTTTTTTCTCTGTCGATTTAGTGGGTAGTCTAGAAGTGTGGTCACTGTCCCATACACGTGACGAGTTTTCCTAGTAAAATATCTGGAACATACAATGGGCTTTTCCGGTGTTGTGTTTGAGTGCTGACGTTCTGTTGTTTTTCCCAGGCTGTATCAGTTTATCGGAGCGCAGAGAGCGGCCCGGGGAGCTGTTGCACCGGGCGTTGCCATCGCGCGGGGAGCAGATCCGCTGCCCGGGGCGGGGGGACAGGGCCCCGGGTGGAGTGGGGCAGGGCAGGAGATCCTATATGTCCGCGGCACTCTCAGGCCCTGCGTGCGGAGGTGGCGGTGNGCGGTGGGCGATCGCTGGCGAGCGGGCGAGGCGTTCGGTGCCCCCTGACAGCCCGCCTGTCCGGGCCGAGCCCGCCGCTGGCGGGCAGCAGTGCCCGGAGCCCGCAGCTGGGGGCCGGCGGTGGGTTCAGAAGTCCCGGACCCCGAGTGCGCCGTTCCCCCGGGGAATGGCCAGCCCGCG
>VXBB01014220.1:253171-263634 GCA_013399915.1 Illadopsis cleaveri | reverse complement strand
CTAGAGCAGGTGCCAGTAAAGTCAGGGATGTGGGTTCAGTCTCTCTGGGGCCATTCACATAACAGGTGGACTCAGTGGTCCTTGTGGGTCTCTTCCAGCTCAGGATTGTCTGGGATTTCTGTGTATTCCTGAAGCTTGCTGCAGGCAGTGATGTTGTTTCCCCTGCTGGTAGTTTCCTGTGGGGTGAGCTATGTCTAAAGGTGTCAAAGGGGAGAATTGTTTGCAAGTGTTTTATGAAGATCACTAGTAAAGATCAAGGAGCATCTCTGAGAGGCAGACATGAGTGTTGTTCATGAACTAACTGGTGTACATGAGGTAATCCTGTTAAGGGCGGTGCAGTAATCCATCCCAGAGATGAGGTTGTTGTCTGATCTATATGTACAGGCCATATAGAAATGGAAAGGATTAAACCTTCTGCTGAAGTTGAAAAGAGGGAGATCGTCTGTTGTCCCTGCTTCAGTCTTGTTTTCCGGTTCTTGGATAGAGCTGTAGAAGTGTTAGATCTGTGGCACAAGGCTGTATTAACCAGACCCTATATGTGTACTGCTTCTAGAGTTGATAGTGAAATGGAGAAGTTATTTAATTCTTTTTTGTTACATCTTACTGAAAGAAAACAAAATATGGCTTGGTTGTGTGTTACATATTGCTGAGAAACAGGATTTTTAGTATTAATCTATTGAGTTGTATCTCTAGGGAAAATGCTGATGTACAGATGACTCTAGATGTAATCTAATGCACAAACTAAAAAGACATTGTTAATCTGGCATTCTAAATTTGACATCCCTCAAATATTTGCCAACTTACTTTAATCTCACAGTTTGATCGTGAACACTTCAGTGAAGTCTTTGTTGACCTAAAATGGTTTGAGAGTAAAGTGGGCAATAAATACCTCAACGAGGCAGCTGGAATTGCAGCAGAGGAAGCCAGAAAAAATAAACAAAAGAAACAAAAGGTCAGTGTCTCATATGCACAGTTTTGGAAATAAGAACGTTACTTTTTTGCAAATCAGTAATTTGATCTTAGACAAATTAAGTGGCATAAACCTCTGTTTTGAGATTCTTTTCAAACCGGAAAAGGTAGTAAATTGTAACTGCATTCTGCCTGTATGCATTGCTGGTTGTGAGTGATGAAATGGTTCAGTTAGGGGCAGGTGCTCCTGATTTTTAAAGTCTCATAAACCTGTATTTAATGGTTTGCTGTTCTTCAAAAGCAGCAGAACTTAACTTTTGTGTGAGTTATGACCAAACCTGCTATGCTTCATAATCTTAATTTTCAATGCATAGTCTGCCAGAAGTTCCAGGTGTTTCAGGTACACTGACAGAACATTCATGTTTGTTTTAGTATTGGCTAACTACTGGACAATAAACAGGGAAAGAGCAATTTTCATTGGAGAGCTATCTCAGATTAGTATTAAACTTGCAGTTCTACATAACACCAATTAATAAGGACCAGCACCTTGTACATACATGTGTACTACTACATAGCAGTGTCTTGTCTCTGCCCCAGTGTCAGGTTCCCCACCACCACTTCCATTGACTGCCCTTCACTATATGCTTCAGCAGAGTGCAGAGTAGCAGGAGAAAATTCCATTGCATTTAATCTGTCTTTGTGTATTGTTATCCTGTTCTTTGTGTACAGAGCAGTTTTGGAAGAGTAGCACTTTGGAACACAAATATTCAGGTATTTTTTTAGGAGTAGTTAATGTTTTGAGACTGTTCCTTTTGTCTGATCTGTCCTTTTTGTCTGCTTAAATAATTTTCTTGAAGCAATTTAAGAGAAGGAAATGGGGTTTATAATAAATAATATTTACACATTTTGATTGAAGCATTTTGAGTTGCAAGTTTTGAATGGGGTTTGTGCATATTAACCTGTATTTTTACATTATCTCAAATCTTAATTTAATAGGCTCAGGAAAATTCTATACCTTGGGCTGCTTTAGAAAAAAAAGAAGGTGAAGTGACCCCTAAAAGTAAGTGCAAATAATTTTTCCATACACATATAACAAAAAATGTGTGTATAGATTTCAAAGAACTGTAAGAATTGCATGTCAGAGATGAGTTTAATCTGAATGCTAGACTTACGTAGTCAGCTGTTGGGAAGTGGAACTGCTCTGGTGAGAGCCAGTGGGGCTAAAGCTTCAGAGGTGCTTTTTCCCTGCCCTGTATTTACATGATGAGTTAAAGGAATTAATGAACAAACCTTCAACAATATTACGGTTTTGATAATTGTATGCATAGGTATTTTCTTAGATGGGGGGACAGGGGAACAGATTTTCGTACGGTTTTAGGATTTTGGTTGTGGTTGTTTTTAAACTCATTCTACTTGTAGGAAATGTTTTTTGCTCATGTTTTGAAATTAATTGTCAAAAATGTATGAATATTACTACATGATATTCGATGTTGCTGAACATAATTAAATTTTAAAATTCATTTAAATGTTTTCTCATATATATTCTGATGGCTTATATTATCTTCTCTGTTCTTAAGATTGGGCTAAAAAATGGGTTACTTGTCTTAAAAATTTCAGAATTTCTCTGGGTGAAGATTTTGTTTGATTGTTTCATGTTACTTTCAGTGCAAGGAAGGTGTGAGCACCTATAGCTTTGAATTGAAGAGTAAAGTTAAGGCATTTACTCCTGGATAAGCTGGCAGCCCGGGGCTTGGACAGGAGCACTCTTTGCTGGGTCAGGAACTAGCTGGATGGCCGGGCCCAGAGAGTGGTGGTGAACGGTGCTGCATCCAGCTGGCGGCCAGTCACCAGTGGTNACTGAGGGAGCTGGGGTTGTTTAGCCTGGAGAAAAGGAGACTCAGAGGTGACCTTATCACTCTATAAATTCCTGAAGGGTGGCTGTGGTCAGGTGGGTGATGGTCTCTTCCTCCAGGCAGCAACGGACAGAACAAGAGGACACAGTCTCAAGTTGCGTCAGGGGAAATATAGGCTGGATATTAGGAAGAAGTTTTTCACAGAAAGAGTGGTTAAGTACTGGAATGGTTTGCCCGGGGAGGTGGTGGAGTCACCATCCCTGGATGTGTTTAAAAAAAGACTGGATGTGGCACTTGGTGCCGTAATCTAGTTGAGGTGTTGGAGCATGGGTTGGACTCGATGATCTTGAAGGTCTCTTCCAACCTAGAAATTCTGTGATTCTGTCAGAAGTGAATGTTTTCAAACTCTACTGTAGTAGAGAAGTGAATGTTAATCCTTGTTTTCATGACTGGTTTTCCAGCTACATTGGAAGATGAACCAGAAGATGATGATCTCTTTGAAACTGAGTTCAAGCAATACAAAAGAACTTACTACATGACTAAAATGGGTGTAGAAGTAGTGTCTGAGTAAGTATATACTTCCTTTTTTTATTCCTAAACGCTGAAGACAAGTCTTTGTAGGTATTTACTAGAGACATACATTTGTAAATATGTGTTAGGGACTATTTTCAAGAGGGTGTAGTGACAGGACAAGGTATAATGGCTTCAAACTGAAAGGAGTAGGTTTACATTAGATAATAAGGAGGAAATTCTTTACTGTGAGGGTGGTGAGGCACTGGAGCAGCTTGCCTGGAGGAGTTGTGGATGTCCCATCCCTGAAAGTCTTCAAGACCAGGTTGGATGGAGCTTTGAGCAGTCTGGTCTATGGACGGTGTCTGTGTCCATGGCAGGGGTTGGAACAAAATGATCTGTAAGTCTCTTCCAAACGCCAACATTCTGTGATTCTCATAAAAGACAGCATATTTATCCCATGTCAAAAGTGGAGTACAGCAGTGGTGATGATTTTTGCCTCATGCGACAAGAGCTGCAAATCAAGATTTCTGTAATAAGTATTGAGGACCAGAGAGGAAGTGAATCTAGAAAATCATGGTATTATTAGATCCCCAAAATTTTCTATCTTCATCCCTATGTACAAGGTGCTAAGTACTTTTTATATACCAGTGAAAATGAGAAAATTAATAAGTACCTTTCCTTTTTCTGTTAAGTGCCTTCTTGGCTGACCAAGCTGAATGTTATGTCCAGGCAATACAATGGATTTTACATTATTATTACCATGGAGTTCAGTCATGGAGCTGGTAAGAAAAAACATCAAATGAGAAACTGCTGAAAGAGTGATATTTCACCTTGTATGCTGGAAACATTTAATGGTCTGTGAACACTGTTGTGCTTTAGTTAAGTCAAGTAACTTAGAGGGTTTTTTGACCTGCAGGTATTACCCTTATCATTATGCACCTTACCTGTCAGATATTCACAACATCAGTGAACTCAAAATCAAATTTGAACTTGGAAAACCTTTCATGCCATTTGAACAGCTTCTTGCTGTACTTCCAGCAGCTAGCAAAGATCTGCTACCTAAATGTTACCAGGTAAGGTATAGAATTAAATTCCATTATCTATCTACTGCTTACTCGTCTTCTGCTTTATTTTATTTTACTCTATTCTTGGTGGTTTTGCATGTCTTGTTAATTATATTCTATCTCTACATTTTAGGTGTATGGTTAAATATTCTACTTGTTACTATATGTAGTGCATTGTAAAGTTAGTAATAAGTACAAAATTTTACATTTGCTAAGCAATTTCCAGCTAGGACAGTTAAGTGTTTCATTCATGTACAGCATTGAATTGGTTTTAATAGCAGCCTTCCTTTGTGTCTTCTTGCAATTATTGCTAAACTGCCTTTGATATCTTCTGTATTGTGTTTTCCTAGCATTTGATGACTAGTCAAGACTCTCCTATTATAGAATATTATCCACCTGATTTTAAAACTGACCTAAATGGTAAACAGCAGGAATGGGAAGCTGTAGTATTAATCCCGTTTATTGATGAGGTAAGTTCTTTTCAGTATGTGCTGTCAATAAAAGCTGCGTAACAAGACTGCCAAATTTCTTAATTAATCAATAGTTAGACATGCAGTTAAGTGGAAGTTCAAATTAACACTTGGTAAGACCAAAAAAAACCCCATAAATGTTTCTACTTGGAGAGTAAGTTTAGATTAAGTTACCACAAGCAAAGTTACTTTCAGGTGGCAGAGTCCTAAGTAAGGCCTGTGGACTTGGTATTGTTCATGTTTTTAATCAGCCATTCAGATATTTTCGTTCAGTTTCTTTAAGAAGAATATTCTGTTCTTACGTACATATAAAAACAGAGAACATCTGTAAATAAAATAAACACTTGAAAAAAAAGAAAGTATTTTTACAGGAGATCTCTTCACGTGAACACCTGTAATAGGGAAGCGTTAATGAAGAGCAATAAAATAGTACTTTACTTTTGCATATAGGATAGCAGTGTTAGACAAGGCTACCATTTAGAATGGTAATTGTTCAGAGAACATTTTTATCAGGGACATGAGAAAGAGTGAGGCTGCAACTGGACAATGAACACATTGGGTGTCTGGATTTCTCAGGTTACTTTCCCAGTGTAGTTTTTTCCATGCTAATTTTTGTTGCCAATTTCACATGTGCTAATTCCTCTAAAATTTAGAAACGACTGCTGCAGGCCATGGAATCCTGTAATAAGGGCCTAAAAGAAGAGGAGAAACGAAGAAACACTCACCGTGCTTGCTTAATGTACTGGTATGACAAAGATGCTGAGTTCCAGTACCCGTCACCATGGCCAGAGAAATTCCCTGCAATAGAACAATGTCACACGAGGTAATGCTGGCGTAACTATTTTAGAGCAGGCTAAAAGCAGTAGGAGGACCTTTCCTAACATTTTAGCCAAGCCTTGCATATGCCAGTATGTAAACTGAGAAATGAAAAATACTGAATTAGATGTTGCCAGCTTTGGATGGCACAGTAAAAGTATTTGTCCCTTCAGATGTTACTTTGCAAAACAGATGACCAATGCTAAGTCGTCAAGAACAATGTAGAGAATTACTAAACTTTGTATGACAGAGGATGAAAGACTGGTACAAATAGCTGATAAATAGTTTATCATTTAATAGTTTAAATCATTTACTGGCGTGCTAAATCTAGACTGGTTTTTTTTAAATGTAAGCATTTCGATCCAGTGCAGAGAATCAGAGAATTAAACACAAATTTGTTTTTCACCTTCTTATCACTGAAAGTAGCCAGCTTTATTTCACACCGACTGAAGATGAAATGGAAATATGAGCTTAACAGTAGTCAAACTTAGAGAGGAATGCCTGTTGCTGGATTACAGTTGGTAAAGATTGGACAGTTGTGAAGATGAATGATACTGTAGGAAACCATTGCTAGTTAGAATTTGGTAATTACAATTATTTAAAATAGTGAGTTTGGCATATATCCTAAAGTTTTGTCTTTTTCCTTATGAATAGTCTGTTTGCAGGAACAGCATGGGGGCTTTTATAGTCCTTTCTGTATTTTCTATGTGACATAAATTAGTTGCTGGAAAGCAAAGGATTTGTCAATTAATGAGTGAATGAGTAATGAATTTTTCTAGAGCTGAAGGTCAATCTGCATGAGCAAATTTTGTGCAACTTCTTTTTTAGATATAAAACAATACCTTTGGATGCTTGGCATGTAGAAATAACCCACAATAAGATAACCAAAATCAACAAGAGTGCATTATATTTTTGTGGATTTCCTACTTTAAAGCACATTAAACATAAGGTAAAAGATTTTTCTCTTCCAACATTTCAATTGTATTTAATAAGTAACTATGTAGGAGCTCACATTTTATGTGCTGTTTTGTTTTCACACAGTTCTATCTTAAAAAAAGTGGTGTACAAGTGTTTCAGCAAAGCAGCCATGGAGAGAACATGATGTTAGAAATCGTAGTTGATGAGAACTCAAAAGACCAGGTAAGCATTCAGCTCCTAACAATAGACCAAAATCTAACAAAAAAAAAAAAGCCCCACAGCTGTACTAAAAACTTGTTAAGAAGTTTGAATTTGTTAAATAGTCAGATTTGAGGTGTTAAAATGCTACATTTGCGGGAAACAGTCTAGAATTTTGGGTATCTTCTAAAAGGTTTAAAATTTTCCAGACTTCACAATATGAAATATCAGCCTCCTTAGTGGAGTTTCTGGCCTTTCTCTGTAGTAGCAGTTAGCTGTTCTTGGGTAAGGAGCTGGTGGCTAATGAATGGTGTAAATGCAAGGGGACAGTCGCCACACCAGTGTTGTTTGTCTTTTGTGTAACTGAGGAGATGACTCTTTCAAAAGAAAAAGTGTTTCCTTTTAATCAAGGAAGCAGCTTTAACACCTTCTACTCTAATGAGGCTGTTTGATAGAGGAGTTAGAGGGAAGAGTCAAAGTAGCAAAAGACAGGTGCAAAAAAGAAAAAATTTCAGAAATAAATAAGGGAGAGAGGAGGAAAACAATATAATATATGATTTTACAGTAGAGAGATAGGGAGAATGCATATTTAAGATACATGGCAAGAAAAATCAAATCCAATTAATATATTAAAAAACACAAGAGACTTGTTAGAAAAAAAGAACATAATGTGAGACTGAATTCACAAATGCTAGCAAGTTGTGGACATAAGTGTTCTTTTTTTTAATTGGATAAATAAGTAAGATATATCATACAAAATATTGAAGTAATCTCAAATTGTCATTTTGTTTATTGTGTCCCAGGGACACAAATAGTTATAAGTGATTTAACAGAAGAAGTGCTTAGCAAACCTATATGAGACATACAAATTATCCCAGGTCTTCCAGGTAACACAAGCAACATTTTAAGAGCCACGTTTTTAATCAGGGATTATGTAATTTGTATCAAATGTATTTTAGATAAGTTAANATTCAACAGTTCATGAAGATGGTGATAGAATACTTTGTGTACATCCCAT
Source organism: Illadopsis cleaveri (assembly GCA_013399915.1). Lineage (NCBI taxonomy): Eukaryota > Metazoa > Chordata > Aves > Passeriformes > Timaliidae > Illadopsis > Illadopsis cleaveri. Next base: position 255,875 of record VXBB01014220.1, on the reverse strand, counting down.
ACTACAACCCAGGACAAGTGAGTTTTTTATTCTGCAAGAAAATCTATTATTTAACTACTGTAGTTTTTATTGCAAAAACAGCAAGAAAATGCTGTAACAAATATTTTGATACATTAAACAATTAGTAATAAAACTTCTGGGTTTTTTTCAGATGGTAGAAAATGTTGCCAGTTTGGTACTTGGAAAGCGAGTTTTTGTTAACTGGCCCCATCTTGAAGAAGCCAGAGTTGTTGCAGTGTCAGATGGAGAAACTAAGTAAGAGTTACTTAATATATAGTTCTTTGTTGTCTTATTGGGTTGTTTTTTTTTTAAATTAAGTTCCTTGAACTGCACAGAACTTTTGATTTTATTGTAAAACTAACAACAAATTAGTCCAGTTGTAACAACGGCTGCTTGGTGAAGAATGTTTAACATTGTTCTGAGGTTTGGTTGCCTCTGTAGCAGTCTAGTCTTTCACTGTTTTGTTATAGATGTAGAAGCTTGGGAGAGCTCCTTCTTAGTTTTGAGGGGAAAGTATATGCACAGAAATCCACACAATGAGCATTTCTATACAATCCTCTTTTATAAATAGCACATGTACTGGTATTTTTTATTTAAAACATTTCTAGCTATTTTGAGTTTTGCATGCAATTGGTTATGTCTATGTTAATCTTATTTGGTTAAATTTCCTACCTATCATAATCTCAAGGTTTTATTTGGAAGAACCACATGGTACACAGAAGCTTTACATGGGAAATGCAGTGCCCCCAACTAAAGTGGCTTATGTTGGAGATAAGGAACAAAGCATGTGGGTAAAAGAAGTTCAAGGCATTTCAGAGCAGTAAGTAACTTCAAAAATTGAAGTGTAGCTTTGCATTTTATGTCTTGGCTGTGTTTTGTTCCTGTATTACAGACCTAAGTAGCACGGAAGAGCTGCTCCATACTTGATGATAAAGGTTAATCAAGTCTGCTTAAATTTAAAACAACAACATAAAAGAGCTTATATTGAAATTTCAGAATATATGGAGTCAGTTCTGAGGTAACTAAAGTTAGATGCTGTTACAAAAGAAGTCTCGAATGAGTTTCAGTATTTACTCTCTCAATTTTCTGTTCTGGTGTTAGCAATCTTCAGTTGTAGCAAGTATATAGAATGAAGTAATACCAAATCAACTTGCAATTCAAATAGCTTAGCTTTGTTAAATTTGAATACAGCTCTTGCTCTTCTAGAGTGTGGGTGCTCAGTAGACTATAAATGAGTTACAGTAGTTTTGCTGCCTTTTTGCTGGTCCTTAAGTCACAAGCCAGACACAGTTATGTGATAAAAAGGGGTTGCCTTTCTAAGGATCTAGCACAGCACGCTAGATGGAAAGCACCTGAAGATGCACCCATAACACAAAGCACATACAATTCTTATGTGTGTAGCCAATTAGCATAACTGACAAGAGTTCCCAATTAGAGACAAGTGATGAGGTAATTCCCCCTCAGTTCAATCCTTTCTGAATTCCCCCCCACCCCCCTTAGACAGGAACTAAATTTTGTTTATGAAAATGTTTCTTGGAGAGCTGGTTTCAACCTTGGCTTCCCAGAGAATCTAACCTTGGACCTCCAGCTTGGAGCTGCTGGGGAATTTATTTTGTCTTTTTGTCTAACAGAGTAGGTAAAATGCTAGCTACAAGTACTGTGATAGACTACAGAGCTACAAATGTATATGTAAAGAGTATAGAGAATATGTAAAANACAAGTGATGAGGTAATTCCCCCTCAGTTCAATCCTTTCTGAATTCCCCCCCACCCCCCTTAGACAGGAACTAAATTTTGTTTATGAAAATGTTTCTTGGAGAGCTGGTTTCAACCTTGGCTTCCCAGAGAATCTAACCTTGGACCTCCAGCTTGGAGCTGCTGGGGAATTTATTTTGTCTTTTTGTCTAACAGAGTAGGTAAAATGCTAGCTACAAGTACTGTGATAGACTACAGAGCTACAAATGTATATGTAAAGAGTATAGAGAATATGTAAAAGCAAAAAGGCAAAAATCAATTTGGCACCAATTTAACACTTCATTATCTGTCATTTGAGTTAACTGATTTAATTACCCCTTACCCTTCTACTGTAAAGATTAAATGTGCTTAAATTAGTACTCTGAGCTCTGTAGTGATGGTTGTGCAACAGTGGGTAAGCAGTTGGTTAAGCCATTTATTCTGGATATTTTTTATAAAATAAGAAGAAAACTACTAGAATTCTTTTTTAAAGAGGGTATTTTGTTTTTGTTTTGTTTCAATAAATTAATTCTAACCTCTTGGTTCAGTTCTGTTTATTGTAATCAAGCTCAATGTTCTGCTTTGTGTTCAGGTACCAGAGAAGGAAAGGAATAATCATCCATGAAACGTCAGTAGTTGTATATGCACAGTTACTCACTGGCAATAGATATCAACTAAAACAAAATGGAGAAGTTTATTTGGAGAAGCAGTGGTCTAAACAAGCTCTTCCTTTTGTTTACCAAACAGTTGTCAAGGTAAATATACAAGTTCAGTATCTCCTCTGAATTATTTCAGACTCAGACTATGTTTTAAACAAAGTGTTTATTTATATAAACTTTTTAATTATTCTACTGGAACCGAATGATATTTAAGATTATCACTGTTGTCTTTTTCATGTAGGATATCAAAGCCTTTGACTCCCGTTTTTCAAACATCAAAACTTTGGATGATTTGTTTCCTCCTGGAAGTAC
>VXBB01014220.1:230847-253138 GCA_013399915.1 Illadopsis cleaveri | reverse complement strand
ACAGCCTTCATGCTTGGATCTCCTTACTATGGCTGCATGGGAGAAGTTAGTTCCAGTAATCTCGTAATTTTTCCCTGTAGATTTTTTTCTTTTGGTAAACCTGAAATAATCTAAGATGTTGTGTGGCAGTAGTGGCCATTTGCTAGCTAAAATTTTTAATCTAGGATTCCTTGGTGGTATAGTCTGAGAAAGAGAGAGATCTTCTTTTTTCCCTCTCCTTGTTGCTTCTGTAAGAGGAGAAAGCAGATCTTGAAGGCAGGATTATTTTTTATTAGTTCTTTGGGATAATACATAAAGTTGCCATTTGTGTTATTTTCAGTCATGAATTCCTCTGATTTAATGCTGACTGATTGGCTCTATGAGGAAGTAAGGTACAGGTCAAAGCATGGTGATGAATCCCGAAGCATCTCTGTGCCTACTGCAGCAAAATTGTTGATAAAGTAGAACATGAGGTCTGTGATCCAAAGACTTCTGGTTATAAGTAGCACTTTTAATATTTTTAACCTATTTTGTTTCTCTCCAAGGTTCAGGATTCACATGATGTGATCCCAGAAGGTAGAATCCGGGTAGTTTTTAATATTCCATGTGAACCCCAGCTTGAAACTTTAATACAGAACCAGCATGTGAGTGCTTCTGCTTTTCTAGTAAAAGCTTTAACAGTGTATCAAATAGATTTTGCAGTGGTAAATCTCTTTAAGGGATGTTTCCATATCATTCATTTGCCCTTTGTATAAAAATTCTTATCCTTTGGGCATTGCCAATATGTTTTGTTTGTTTGTTTTAAAGAAATATTCTGTGAAATACAATCCTGCATATATTTTGGCCAGCCGTCTTGGAGTAAGTGGATATCTTGTCTCCAGATTTACAGGGAGTATCTTTATTGGAAGAGGATCAAAGAAGAAGTAAGTTCTCTTTGTGAATTTTGGCTGTAGAGAAGCTTCTAAATTCTGCTATAACTTTATAGAATTTTTGCTGTGTTTAAGTGTTGTTTTTATTAAGTGTACACTCTTTTGTGGTTTGAGGCTTTCTTTGAAGTATATTGGCTGTAAACTAAGTTGATACGCAGTACTTTTTTCTATCAGAAGCATGTTTTAAATTCTTATTTACTGGACAGTTCTGTTTGCTTTCATATTGTAGACAGATACAAAACTGACTTTACTGGTTAGCTATTTGCAAAATTGAATTAGGAATTTAAACTGACTTTGCTATACTGAGAATAGAAAAGTGGAATCAGATCTAATTTCATTGTACTTATTACTACTGCTATAAAGGGAGATTAATTGTACCTGTAGCTTCTTTTCAGAACTAGTTAAGACTGCTTAAAATCCATAAGGGAGGCAGACCATGTAATCCTGTGAATGTCAAAATTGTGGTTCCTCTCTAAAGATATGGTCAATGCCTGAGCATCTTCTTGTGATCTAATGTGTACACTCCTTCCTGAAGGATTGTTCAAGGACATCCTTCTGCACCTTGCTAAATGCCAGGTTGATTGTGGTTGATTAGATCTCAATTAAGGAAGAAATGTAAAATATTTCCTACTCTCCTTTGCAAAGAAGTATAGGCACACAGGTGGACAGCTACCATAGAACAGCTTTTGGCCTGTGACATTTACAACTGACACAATGTTAACTAATAAACAATACAGTAATTTTAGTTTTTTAGTGGTTTAAGATCAAGGATATATGTTTATGATATGGGGTTTTTTTAATATATGTAAACTCACACGTATATTATTGTAAGCTAATGAACTTTTTCTTATTTCCAGTCCTCATGGTGATCACAAAGCAAATGTGGGGCTAAACCTGAAGTTTAATAAGAAAAATGAAGAAGTTCCTGGCTATACTAAGAAAGTTGGAAATGAATGGATGTATTCTTCTGCAGTAGAACAACTACTTGCTGAGTACTTAGAAAGGTAAATTATTGGATATGAGCGTTATCCTAATTACCCACCTTTGTATCAATTGTTGGAATTTGTCCTCTGGTCACAGATCTTCTAAGAACGATGAGTTAGTTTCTTTTATTCCAGTGTTCTATTTTGGAATAGAGTAATTTTGTTAGCAGCTTGCCTTTGAAAAATTAGCAGTATGATACTAAATTAAGTAAAAAATAATGCATCTGGGCTTCACAACTTTTGAAGCTCACCAGACTTGATTTTGATGGGTCTTTTTTGTGGCCTGTGCTGATATGAAACTGAAGTTATCTTCCTCATATTTGGGGGTTTTTAGGGTGCCTGAACTATTTAATTATGTAGCCAAGAACAGCCAGGAAGATATCTGCTACGAAGATGACATTTGGCCTGGAGAGGATGAGAATGGGTAAGCCGTGGTCCTTCTCTCTTTTCAACAATAAGGAGAATAAAGACTGACAATTGTGAAATTGGTAATAATCGTGCAGTGGCTGCTGTGTAACTGAAACCTTACTGTTCCTCCAGCAGTCTGGTTGTTCAGTGATGGCTGAAAACATTATTTGAATGCTGTACTTTGCAGTCATGGAGTCCAAGTTTCTGCCAGACTTCAACCTCAAGCCCAGTAAATGGGAAATATCAATTTCAGTGGCTATTTCATAATTCTTGCTTTTAAAATAACCTTCAGTAAGCGTAGCTATGACTAGTTATAAATAAAAAAAAACCCCAGTAACTGTGGTAATTGCCTAGAATCACTTGGAATTTGAAAAGTAAGTCCTACAGAGTTGGAAGTATTTTGCACGTTTTTAGTATACATTTACATGGGAGAAAAATAGCAACCTTGGTTCCAGACACAGTATGGTAACTTGAAACAGCTTTAGTTAATAAACCCAATCCATGGGCTTCAGTCAGTAAATCTGCAGGACTCTTACCTGGTGATACACCAGTGTGGGACTCTTCTTGTAGAAGGATCTCAGATTTTTTCTCCATTTTACCAGAGAGTCTTCCACTGTGAAGCTCACTCTTCCTGTGTTGTGAGATACAGCTGGTCACAGAACCAATAATCACATCTGGACACAGTTTGTTGGCTGGATGTAAACTTCATTTGCTGAATACTTTTAATTAATTTAATAATTTTTTTTCCTGAAACAAAACTTTAGGTTATGGTTTTGAAACAGAACTGTATAACTGACTTTTCGTAAGTCATACAGAACCTTTAGATTCCATTACTTTATGAATATATACAATCAGTGTGTCTGTATGATAATACTTGACTGATTAAAATAGGGAACATGGTGAAATGACTGGTTTATGCAGCTAAAAGCTTTCATTCATGGCATTTTTTATTCAGAGCTGAGAAAGTACAAGAAATTGTTGCCTGGTTAAAAGCACATCCTGTGTCTGCTTTGTCTCGCTCGTCTTGTGACTTGCAAATTTTGGACGCAGCCATTGTTGAGAAAATTGAAGAAGAAATAGAGAAATGCAAGGTATGCAGCTTGGTGTCATTGTGAGCAGAGGTGAACCAAAAAGCAGTGCTCGTTATTTTTGAAGTTCTTGAATTTAAATAAGACAATTGAAGGTTACTTGCCATTCCAAAGAAAAAGAGCACAGAATATAATGTAAAATCTGGATTTGTAATATGAATTATCCCAGAAATTCAGAAGAGCTCATTATTAATCTTTGTAAGAAATTCACTCTTTTAGGGGTGATTTATCAGCAGTGGGACATACCCTGAGCTGTGCCTTTTGGTGGTTTTGTAAAGGAACAGGTATCAGTATATATTGAAAAATACTAAAGTGCTCTTTTTACATGCAATCCCAGCTTTTCTTCCCTTGCAGTTTCTCTTTGGTCTGCAGAAAATTAGAAAGTTACTTTCTGAAGGCCACAGGTGAAAAAAGTGGCCAAGGAAATTACTAAAGTAAAAGCTAAGGACAAAGCCAAATGATTTTTTGGCTGATTTTTTTGAAATAGCTTGCAAGGACATCGTAGAAAATTGGTGTGAAATCTGGAATTAGACAGCTAATGGTTTGGTATGAAATCCAACATGCTTTAAAAACTAGACTTACTCTAAAGACTTCATTAAAGCTCTATACCATTATCTAAAACAAACTAAAGAATTCTACATGATCTTTTCAAGAGTTTTCTTTTCCCTGTTCCAGTGATGTTCCTACACTGGTTTGTAAAGACTTTCTGTTCCTTCCCTTTAGCAGAGGAAGAGCAACAAGAAGGTACGAGTGACTGTGAAACCCCATTTGCTGTACAGAGTAAGTGATGTGAATGGGTCAGGGGAGGGGTTAACTTGTCCAGATCATATTGATTTTACCTAAGCTTACCAACTTTAAGAAAATGGAATTTTATGACACTATTGATGAAAGGAAAGATTTTATTATGCCTTCTAGAAAATAATTTTGAAAACAGTAATCTGTCTCTACAAGGAGAGAGAGAATTTCTTCTAACTACAAACCTCTCTCATGTTGGGCACTGACTTCCAGGTTTTTGCTACCTTCTGTCCTTTATGCTTCTATAGTCCTTATTGGCTCTATAAAAAAGGCAAAATAAAATGTGCTTTCTGCTGTCTGTTTTCCCATGTCTCACTTTTTATTCAGTTCTTCACATAGGACCAACTGCTCATCTTGCCCCTGTTACTGATATAGGCAGGTTACAATGATATTTTGTTTCTGTCTGAATTGATTCTCTTGATCAACTAGTGTACAACATTTTTAGGCAGAAGCACTGAGTGAGAGTTGCAAGGATAAAAAAAAGAAAGTTTGCTTTGAATCTGGAGAAAGAAGGTTTTATTTTTGGTGGGACTTTCTATGTTGTTGTTTTTTTTTTTTCCAGAAAGTTTAATTTATAGTATGTCTCAGATATTGTTATAAATGCAATTTATTGCAATCCTTATTGTTTTTCATACATTAACACAGTGTTTTGGTTATTGTCAGCCATTAGAGCAGCAGAAGGGGGTTGTTCCAGATCGAGATGCAGAGTACAGGCTCTTTGACCGTGTTGTCAATGTCAGAGAGAACTTTTCTGTTCCTGTTGGTCTACGAGGCACCATTATTGGAATTAAAGGAGGTAATATTTTCTTCATGATTATAGCTATATAACAGCTCAGCTAGTAATGTGAAAGCAGGATTCAGGATAGTGTTTTGTGTAATGGTTGTGAATGCACATATTTCTCACTATGAAGCATATGCAACTTGAAGCTGTTAATGACATATTTACTGTTTTGAAACAAACCTTTAAGTCTTCTATTTCAATTTCATGTGTTACACAACTGTTATTTGAATAAGAAATTACTTACCCTATGTTCCTTCCTATGTGAATTAGAAATTACTCTTCATTTTTTCTTAATATGAAGAAGGCAGATCAGAAAAGGAACAAAAGGAAGTTATGGGAAAATATGGGCAAAGATAAGTGAAGTAGTCATAAAACCAAGTATTAGCCCTAATACTTACATTGAACATAATGCTTGATCAAGTACGAGTTGTCTTAAATAGTTTTACTTTGAATTTGTAATTTTTATTCTGCGATATTCCATTTCCATTAATTGGCATGGATTTATACCTTGTTTGACAAGATTAACCATAAATCTGTATCAAGAAGGATTTATTGAGCCCCACAGAGTGTAGCAGTTTGAGATCAAGTATTACAAGTAGTTTCCTACCTGCCATTTCAGTAGTTGCTTTCTCATTCAGTTTGCATCTAACAGAACTTCAAATAGACTGGACTTGGGTGCAGTTTTTTAAAAAAATATTCTTTTCTCTGTAATTCTTAGATACTAATATAATTTTAAAGCTGTATTAGTCTACCATTATGCAAGTAGCTGTCAGTTTCTGACTGCCTGAATGTAGAAGTGGCTTGCATCTCTTTTCTGCCAGTTTCTGACAACTGTGACATACTGCTATAAACTGCAGTTCTGTTAATGCACATTGGTAAGGTGTAATGCATGGTACATTACTGAAGGGCGGACGTATGTGAGACCTTGAGAAGCGTTTCAAATTCCTGTTAATGAAATTACTCAGAAATTATTTGGGGATCAGTTGTTGATTTTTGGTCTTTTCATTATTTATTGTATAACTAGTATAGATAGATAGATATTTATATAATATAGATGGAAGTAACTGGATAGGATGATGTTTTGCTTTGTTTTCTATAGCTACTAGAGAAACAGATGTGCTCTTTGAAGTTTTGTTTGATGAAGAATTCCTTGGAGGCCTCACTATAAGGTTTGTGTGGGGGAGTTCAGAGTCATTTCATGCTATTGGTACAGGTGACATGAAATTGTTGGCTTTGGTTTGGTTGAGTATTTTTAATGCCTCTTCTTAAGACTTTGTTTCTTGGCACTGTTGATCAGTTTTTATTTCTTTTGTGTTTCTTGATTCTCTTTGAGTAGTGATAATTTCTTTGAAGCATGTTACATTGTGGAAATGCTCTTTAGGCTTTTTTGGTGTGTAAACTTCTGACTTGCAGAAAGCAAATATGAACCAGCAGAATAAAGCACTAGATCCAGATGTCCTTTTAAACAAATATGTAGAAAATAGGTTCTTATCAGTATGTATTCAACATGTAGATTAAAAATCAGCCAGAAGACATCTGTTCCTCTGAAGGAGGGACTCTGAACTCAATGGTTGATACTTAGACACTAAATTCCAACTATTGAAAGCCTGAAGTGTTCTTCAGGAGGTGGAGGTGCTTTTGTTTTTAGAAGTGTGATAACTCCTCTGTATTGAAGTAAACACTTAAACTTCTAAGTGCTCAAATATACCCAGCAGGCTTCATTTTACTGTTCTTACCTAAACTAAGGTTTTAATGATGGAAACTAGAGGAGATTCTTCCCTACTACCTGCATTCAGCAATCATAGCCCTTGCATGTTCTGTAACACAGATAATACTCAGTGTTCAGAAATGCTGCTTAACTTCAGTTTGTAATTCTGCTACTGAACCTGAAACTTCAGTTTTCATTTCTGAAAAATAAAAGAATATTGTTTTCTGGTTCTTTTACAGAAATGTTTACTACAGAACTGTGCTATAACAATTCACTCATCTTAAAAATTTCTTTAAGCTCGGCACTGAAAGGTACAATATAAACTGAGAGTAGTGCTAATTACTGTTTAACAGCCAGAGGGCAAAGGGGAGCCATGGGTTTCAGGTTGTCTGCAATGCTACTAGATTTCAATATTGCATAGTTTTCAGCCTCTGTTGTTCAAACTTGTGTCATTGTCTTTTGGCAACACTTAAACTGCATTAAACAACTCTGCAATTCACTTTTCTCAAGGTGCTCACCTGCCAGAGGTTATCGCCTGCCCTCAAGTGCCTTAATTAACCTCTCTCATGGTAGTCGGTCGGAAATGGGAAACCAAAAGCTGATGGCCATAGTTAAACCTCAGCCAGCAGTGAATAACTACAACTCATATGCATCTGATCTGTCATCTGTATGCTCACAAAAAATGCATCTGGGAGGCCTCAACCATTCTCCTCGCTCCCTTTTTGTTCCTACTCAAGTAAGACTTCTCTCGCATTTGTACAAAAATGTTTTTCTGTAGAATCTGAAATACTGACATGGTTATCTTCATTGGTCCAGACAAAATTTAGTTTTTATGTCAATATATTAGAAGTAGAATAATAAGTAGAATAATTCTTATGCTGGAGAAATGAATTAATCTAATAATGAAAAGGACTAAAATGTCCTTATTGACAGTGGTTTTGCTCTGAGTAACTCTAGTTTCTTTTCTGAGAGACAGATACTTAGTTTGGAGCAGTTGCACCATATTTGGTGTCAACAAATAGTGGTTTTGGACAGAGATGGAATTATTTCCTTAAAGCTGTGATTCAGTTAGTGCTTCCTTATAGGCTGTTTGTCCATGCTTAGAAATGGAAGACATGATTTCCCTATCAGTTTTGCTTCTTGGTTATAATTTACTTTGAAACTACAATAAAGGAGGAAGAATTACAAGTGAATTGAGTTTCTTGGTGGTTTAATGACAGTTTATTTTTTTAACAAGAGACTTTAAAGAAACTTACCTTAATTAGTAACTTCATGTTGCTCTAAGTGTGTTTGAAAACAGTTGTCTCATGTTTTTCAAGTCTATACAAGAAAAATTACTTTCCAAAAGAAAATGTAAGACAATGAAACACTTGTGATTTTTTTTTTTTTTTTTTTCTCTCTCAATGCTTTAGCAACTGAATGGAAGGCAGCATTACAATCTCAGGGCTGAAAATCAGGGCAACTCTAACTCACCCCAGAAGGGATCATTTCTGAGTGGCAATCAGAAAAATAAAGTGAGTGTTCAGATTCATTTAGTATCTGACCCAAAGGTCTCTGTTTTGGCCCTCTGTTCAGGGTGGGTGTCATTTTCTCATGATTAATAGATTGCTTTGTTTTAGTACATCAGATGTTTTAGTTCAGATACAGACTGGAGCAGAATTGCACTCAGTTCTCTTGGATTAATATAATGTCCTGTGTTATCCCTGTTTAGATATTAGATTTTTAAAAGTGTTTTTTTGCATAGCTGCGCTACAGTTCTGCAGTAACATACCTGTAATGTAATGAAGTAATTGAGCCTTGTTGGCAAGGCCTTACAAAATAAATCATGAATAATAAAATCTAAGAATGCTCCCAATATGAAAGCATGCTTATGAAACCGTTCTGAACTGTTACCTGAATTTCATTATACTTAATCATCAAACTAAGCTCATTTGAGTTTGGTAGTGATTCTTGGTAACTGCAATCTTGTAGTTGCAAAAAACTTGTAACTGCAATCCACTACAACACTTTGTTTCATTATTAATTGCATGCAACTTGTACTAGTGTCAGTATGAAAATATCTGTCATCTGAGGATTGTTAAACTTGAACCTTACGATTTCCAGAATGTCTTGGTATATACTTAGCTGTTCAAAAGTTGAATTTATCACTGCTGAGTTTGTTAAGGGTCTTGTTTCTTTATTTTGTCAGGCACAGAGTAAGCAAGATGATGAATTCTGCAGCATATGGCAGTCATTGCAGAGTTCTGGGAAGTCTCATCACGTTCAACAAAACATGCATGAGAAGGTTTGTATAGAAACTTTACACAGATCTCTGCGTTCAAAATATGAAGGTACTTAATATCATACATCAGTTCATTGTATCAGGAAACTTCACATTACAAATAAATCCTCTGGATGAAAGTGGTGTTACATGGGGTATGCATAGCTCTAGAAAGGAGTAATCATAGGACACTATGATTCTAGTAAATAATAGATACCCAGTTTTCTGGTTAAGTTTTGATGTTTGAAACCCTAGGGTGCAGTTCTACCTCAGGAAATCAAGCTGGGAACTGGCCATCAGTTTTATAAGCCAGGCTTCAATGACGGCAGCTTTAAATGTCAGCAAAGAAAACAGGAGCCTTATAAAAAATGTAAGTACTATCATTAGAAACTTCATTTAGGGGGTCTGCTTGCTTTATCTGACCTTCACTGAAATGTCTGATGAGCTTTTTGGCTTTTTGTAGTTATTGACAAAAAATAATTTATTATAGTTTTCTAAACACTACATTGCACTTGTTACTGTCAAATAATGTCCTGAAGTACATATTAGATTGTTCCACACTTAATCCTGAGCCTTTTAGGCAAGTTGTTCTGTGTTCTGTTGACTTGCCACCCATCTAATAAAAACAAACAAAAAACACACGTCTTTGAAAATCTGCTTATGATCATATTTGTGGAATAGAAAATTAGATCTATTATTAGATATACTTAATTTCATTTTATCCTAGAAGAAAAGCATAGACCAAATGACCTATGAAGTAAGAATTAAACATTTGATAAAACCATTCAAATTAATGCAACTTTGTGTATTTGTATGGAGTTACTAATTGTTTTGAGTCTCGACTGTTACAGTTTTTAAGAGCGTTTCAAAAGAATGCATTCTTTTGTAGTTAAAGAAGATTCCAAAGTTACAAGAGGTGAAAGTCAACCACATAATAAAATGTCCAACCAACAGGTAATTTTGTCTGTACTGAGTAAATCTATTCTTTTCATTTTACTCTGATGTGATTTATCATTTTACAGATTTGTCTTTAACTGGCATCTTAGTTGATTCTTTTAGTCAGTAAATTTATTTCAGAGATTATTTTTTCATTAGAGGTTTATAGACAGAATATGAGAGAAGGTGCATAAAATGTATCATGATACCAAACAACTTTGCTATTCCTCTTAGACTCTAAAATCTGCGCTTTAATGGGAAAACACAAATGCTAGGTGTTCAATAAGCTGAAATCCTTTAAGAATATTACCTTGTGAAGGCTCTTGGCAGATGCATTTCTAATATGATTGTGTAATAGAGTGTAATTAGAGATAGATAGTAATAGAGTGTTCAATAATACTTGCTGCAATTTATTTCAGAATTTCACAGGTGTGAATAAGTACAATGTCAAACTTTTGAAGAGGAATGGAAGTCCCAACATGCCTTTAATTCAGAAGGCTGCAGTTGATGGTCCCTGCCCAGGTGGAAAGGTAGGATCTAAGGAATTGACTGTCTTGTGCTCTTGGAGTAACTTCAGTTTCCAGTCCATTTTGTTCAGTTGTTCCTGGGTACTTGTTTGCAAATTCATGTTCAAAAAATACAGCAAACTTGTGTAACTTTGGTTGTTCTTTAAATCAATTCTCTCTTGGTCAATACCTGCATATTTTAATATGCAGAATTTGGTGCAGTCTCTGGGTATTTGTTCACACTCTGAACAGACATGACTGTGACCCATCTAAGCTAAGAAAGGAAAAATCTGAATGAGAATAAAATGACCCTCGAAATCATATACCCTTCCTCTTGCATCTGCTTGTAGATACACTTAGTTGATGTACCATTTTTTCTTCTTTAATTTAAGAAGGACAATGAACTGGAAAGCCTTCTAGCTTCTTTGAAAATTTCCAAAGAAAATGAAGTGCAGACTTACTCCAAGGAAGCAAGGGCTACAGACGAGGAACATCTGTCACCACAGTCGTTTGCTATGGTCTGTATACTGCAGGAATCATTACATTGCAGTTTAGCATCTGCTATCTTAGCATCAATGCTTCTATTTAAAGAATCTCCATGAAACCTCAGACTGCTTTTTAAAGTGTCTTAATGATTTTTTAATTAGCTATTCTCAAAGAAAATTAGCAAATACCTTTGTTTATGCTAAGATGCTGTTATCTTTGCTTTGATAAAATAAAACTGATTGGAAAATAAAAAGCCAGATTCTGTTACCAATTATGATAATCAATGTTAAGAAGGTCATGTTATCTGAATGCCAGCATGGTCCTGAGTGGTCTATTTTATTTTTAAAGAAAGGAACACAGATGCTCAAAGAGATTTTGAAGATAGATGGCTCAGATCTGCAAACAAGGAATGAAGTGAAATCACAAGTTAATGATGTTCCTGCTCCTGCTGGTAGACAGGATTGCCATGGAGCTGCTGTGCAATACAGACCAGCAAAAAAAATGGGTATGTTTAACCATTAGCTCATAATTCAGAGCTTCACCTTGGAGTGACATTTTGGAACACAGTTTTAGCAGGGTACTGTTTATCAAAATACAGTAATAAAATTTCCATCTTTTTTTAGTTCTTCTTCTATGTTTGGATCTAAAACTCTCTTCAGACGTAGTCTCTTGGTTTTTGTTGAACAATATGAAAATACTAGGAAAAAAATCAAATAAGCTTCATTTTGGTTTTGTTTTTTTTTTTTGCTAATAACCAAGTTGTCATCCTTTTAGTGAGGGAAATAATTGTGATACAACTTTTTTTTCCCCCTGTTGTCAGCTGCTTATATGAACAAGCATAGCCCTGGGGGGCCCCAGAACACACCAGCGACAGAAACTGGAGGTCATCCTTTCACTTGTCCACAGCCTGCACTGTCTACTGTTTCTGAGCTTTCTCGTGTTTGTTCTCTTCTTGGAATGTCACAACCAGATTTCTCTTTCCTAAAAACACCACAGGTAAAATGTTTTTTTCTGCAAAAGTACAAGTTCTCAACTTTCTATCAGCTGTTCTATATTAAATATTTGGACTGATCACTGAAATCTATCTGAAAACAAACCTTAGCTCCCTTTGTTGCCTTTTTTTAAAACAAACAAACAAACAAATCTCTGTTTCTGTCTCACAGTTTGTTACCAATGCAAATTCTCTCAAAAATCTTCTCTCTCTATTTTTCTAGACCATGACAGTTTGCCACATAAAGCTGTCCAATGGTTTATTGGTTCATGGGCCGCAGTGTCATTCCGAAGCCGAAGCAAAGGAGAAAGCCGCGCTTTTTGCTTTACAGCGCTTGGTGAGGATTTTAAAAGTCTCTTCAAATCTTTGTCTCTGTGCACTGCAGCTGTTGGTAAACCTCTGTTTCCTTCTTCATAGGGTTCTATAGGAGTAAACTTTGCATCACCTCCACCTCTGCCTCCCCCAGTGTTTCCAAATTACCAACCACTAGGAGTTCCAGTACCACCTGCATCAATTCCTCCAGTATTTGCACAGCCCCCTGGTAGGTGTTCGACTCGTACACATTTCAGATAATATCAATATATCCTCTGATTGTGTTTTTCTTTATGTGAAAATGAATGCTTTCCAGAAAGCCTCATTTTTTGGTCTTCATGTGTGTACTTGTATGTCTGAACAGTTTTGAAAACGGTTCATGACCATCTTCGCATCAATGTGCAGATTAATTCAATATAAAGAATCATCTCTATTAATTGTTTCTTTTCCTCAAGAATGTTTTTATCTATTCAGTCTTAGGTGCTTTTTCCATTTATTTTTTCTTTAAAACAACAGTAATTATTTCAAAGCAGATAGTCCCAGTCCAGAATTTTTAAGAAATAGCTTCCTTGATTTTTTACGTGGATTTTTCCCCCCATCCCATATAGTTAACCTTTCACCATGCAATACTGTTTTTATTTGTCTGTAACCAACTTTCACTGAAGTGCTACATCACAATCCTCTTGTACTCTGCTAAACATGAGCATGGTAAGTAACCCCCCAAAAATTGCCAAAAGTTCTGGTGCTGTTTTTGACTCCCAGTTGTTTTGTATTCTACTGATGTTCTCATTCACAGCCAGGAATTAATGAGACAGCACCGTTGTAGCATCCTAGAAACTCATACAGCAGCTGCTAAATCTCTTTTCTGTGGGGTTTCTCTGTTGTTGCTGTGTTCCAAAATGATGGCCTAAGCTTGCAGCTTTCTGCTAATACAGTTGGCTCAGCTGAGGATGTTGCAATACCACTGTATGTGCACTCTGGAATGCAGATACCATGACTTTAGTGCTCTTAATTGTGCTGTCATCTAGGTGTAGTTCTGTTTGTTTGTGGGCTTTTGATAATAAATAAATACTTAGCTATTTTGAAGTAAATATGAAGCATGTGAGGCTTTGCTGGAAAGATAAACAGCGTGCAGACAGATGTAGTTGGGGTAGTTCTGGGCTCTTGGGGAATTTATATCTTTTTTTTTTTGAGGAAGGAGAGCTAAAAGTTTCTTATTTTCGTAGCTAATATCATGCCTCCGTCGTCTCACATGTTTGGTCCAGTGTCCTGGGGAACTCCAGTGCCTAAGCATTATTATCCTGGCTCCTATCCAGGAAATGTGTCTCTTGCAGGAACTATACCAGTTGGTTCTCACAACCAGTTTATACCTCTGCAGGTAAGAGCAGCAGGTTTGTCTTAATATGGTATTTTTGTAAAAAAATGTGACTACAAGATGAATACAACAACACCCCCAATGTGAAGTACTATTTAGTATTAGAAAATTATTGTTAAGCTATGTATGCATGTTTTCTGAAAGTGGAATATTTGCAGTTTTTTGAGAATGCATTCTGTTAAATAATGTTTATTTAATTTAAAGGTAACTAAAAAAAGGGCTGCTAGCAAGAAAAAAAATGAACTCAAGGAATTTCAGAGTTCCCCTCAAGCTGCACCACTAAAGAATGAACAGCCAATGTCTTCTGACCACATTCAGCAAGATAGTTCTTCAGCTCCTTTAAAATCTCCTCAAGCTGCTCAATCCACTGTTTCATTTCAAGACAATGTGGCTACTCCACGTGTTCCTCATAACAAATCAACACCAAACACTTCCAGCAAGCGAAAGCCAAGAAAACTGGCTGTCAATTTTGGCGCACCAAAATCTTCAGAATAAATCTGGTAGCTAGGTGTATTTTATCTTTAACTCTTTCCCCACTGCTATGTTCTAGCATTTAAAAAAATCAGAAATCTCTATTAAAAAGACCAGCCACTTTAAATATAACATAGAAGGAAATACATTTTATTTGCTATGATTTTCAGGTTGTCATTAAAACCATAAAAATTATGTTAAAACTTTATTTTATTTTCACTTAAATTAGCAAAAGCCAGAAAATACTAAGTTAGGGTTGCCATGCCATCCCTTGTGCCTAGGTTTCTACACAGTGGCTTACAGACAATATCGGGTAAGCAGCAATAACAGTGGCAACTTTAACTCAGGTTGGATGTGCTTTTGGAAGGGATGTGGAACAGTAATAAGTTGGGCATCTAACTGTGTTTAGTGTGACATTTTGTACTCTAGCTTGATTTTAAATAGTGTAATAAGACAGAAAGTAAAAATCATTTAAATGCAGCTTTTATATTGGCACTCCAGGTCTGTCTGAGTTGAATCAGTGTGACTAAAAGCTGACTACAAAGAAATGCCAAATCCACTCTTAAGTACAAACTTCTGGGTTTTGTACTAGAGGGCAACAGCTTTACAGCTTTCAGAACATAGGTGTTATTATGTGTCTGGTACTGGAGTGGCAAAAAGTGGTTGCTCTTGCACAATCTGTTCCAGGAAATTAATTTATAGGATGTATTGAATAAAAAAGTTATATTTGCAAGGTAGAGACCCCTTTGGTAAAGTGCATTTAACTTTTTTTAATCTACCAATTTAATTGTTTTCTGATTATAAAATAACAAAGTTGTGTACTACAGGTGTGCATAGCCTCCTAAATGCTTGTGATAGCCTGATTTTTTTCTAAACTATAAAAATGGCCAGAGTTTAAAGACGCCCCATTTTGCTGGATCACTGTCAAAGTTATGTTTACTTAGAGTCCATTTCTTCCTCTAATAGTCTGTGCCCTGAAACCTTCTCTATAATAGGTTATGTTTTTGTTACTAGTGACTTCTAATATTTATTTTTTTTAGTTTTGTGAGAGAATTTCTGTGTTGCGAAATTAAATTATCAGGAAATGTTGCTATTGGTTCCACAACAATATTCAGACAAAAAGCTGACTTGAATTTTTGGACAGAACCATGGGATTCTTTGTTCATATAGGAAAAAAAGAAGGCTCAAAGGTCCTTGTGCTGTTTTTAACCCACATGTACCATTCTTATGGACATTAATATGAAATCTTCAGTCTAAGAAAAAATTTGAAACCTCTGTTGGTGCTGCTTACTGCCATTCATTAAATTTCTTTTTTCATCTGTTCTAGAAAAAGAAGTATTTTTTCTCTAAGGCCCAGGAACCAGAAATAAAGCAAACTTGAGTGATTAATTTTGTTGCTTCTGAACAGGTTTCATTCTGGATCTGCAAGTCCTTAGACTTTTTCATTTGTTTTTTTTGCCTCCATTTCTTGGTGTAGTATGAAGTTTCACATTATTACTGTATTACAGTGTTTTTTAAATTTTCGTTTCGCCAAAACAGTTGTTGGCTCAGCAGTATTTGTAGGATAGCAGCAAGCCCTGTAAAAAGGATCACAGAGATAAAAACAAGATTGAGAAATTTTATTTTACTTAGTATCACAAAACTTGTGGAATAGTCTACATATAGTCTAAAATTACATTGATTTTGTTGTTCTCTTTATAATCATCTAGTCTCAAGAGGTTCAAAGCCATATTCTGTGAAGGGAAAGTTGTATTTTTTTGTTTTTTATTCTTATTAGCAACATAAAAACTGATATTATGCTGCCATGCCAATATTTTAGGAGTGGTTATGTGACATTTAATTAGTCCACTGTATCTATCTGAATGATCTGATCGTAAGAGAAAATACCTGTTTGAAAATTGCCATGGCAGAGATGAGGCTATGTTAGACTCTTGGATCACAGAATTTTGATGTGTCTGTACAGCCAATTTATGCAGATTTTTGAGAAACAAAGCTATGGAGGATGCTATACTCATATGTACCAGTGAACACAGCAATTTTTATTAATTATTCTACTTCATACTAAGATTTCTGGTCCCTCTTCAAGTGGAATTGCTATGTGTAGTACATTTAGGTGATTAAGCCCTTTATTCTGTAGCTGCTGCATATTGTATTAGTCCCTGATTTTTAGTTTTTCTATTCTATGAAAGTGACTGCCTGGTGCCCAGTTAATTACAGTTTTACATGTCCTGGTAGATGTGACATCTGCATTGATCTTTGTCCCCTTTGATTTCATTTTTATATTTTAACCAGGTCATTATGTTTAACTCATACAGATACAAATTTAAGCATTTCTTTTTCCCATAGATATAAAGTATTTTCTAAGCACTGGAGTTTTTCATTAGATCTTATACAGAGCAGTATTTTACTAAAAATCCAAAAGGGAAGACTTTTATGTGTGCATTTTTGTAGTTTCTGATTTTTTTAAAATAACTTTTCATTGTTTATCTGCCAAGTGAAATGTTTTAAATTTGCATATGAATGGATACAGAATGTATTTTTTGTGCTGTTTAGTGTTAAGTGTGCATTTGCAGATTTTTAGCATGTAGTTGCACAAAGACTGTGCAAAGATATTTTGGAATATGAATATATGCTACACTGAAGGAAAAACATTCATAAAACTTAAATGCTATATAGAACTCTAATGCAATAGAGTAATTTTATAAATTGTGTCTGTGTCTGCTTGGATTAAATATTGAAACAAGAAACATTACCTATTTTCACTGTTTTATTTCCAAATACTACATGGGAACTTGTGTATGCTCCAACCCAGAAGTTTACTATATGAATTAAATCTCATGAAACTCAGTTTCTGTGGTTCTCAGATGCAGGATCTGCCCTCCAGACTCTTTCTTGATGGCTTTCAGCTGTAACTGAGATCAAAATACGAAGTTTTTTTTTCAAAAGGCTGTTGGTCACCTTGCAATTAAAAGCATTTAACATGATACTGATCTTCCAAAAATTTTTTGGCCTTGTCACCAATTAGATTTAAAAAAACCAACCCCATAGAAAAGTCAGTAAGATTATTTTCCAGTAAGCTCAGTCCTAGTGATTGTTAACAAGGTGGAGAACCAGCTGGTGGCTGAGAAGCAGAATGTTAATGTCTTTGTTACACATTTTAGTGTGAATTAGCTTGTTTAAAGTAACCAGCATAAAGAATGGAGTACACTCTTAGCATGACCAGCTGCTGCAACTTGGTGTAACTGTGTATGCAACTTGGTGTTTCTCTATCGAACAAGATTGGTTGGTGTAAACACTCAAGTCATATTGCCCAACTTAAAGACACCAAGATAAAATATTGCATTTCTTAAACTATTTTCAAATGCAATGAACTCTTAACTGCTCTTACCCTGCATGGTGAGGTCTGCCATCTTGATGTATAGCACTGAAGAAAATTCAAGCAAACTAAATGAAGGGATAACTTAAAAATATATCAGTTATTGCAGAGTAAATCTTACATGCACAGTCCCATTCAAAAATTACAGGACTTTTGTTCAATTTAGTTGAGTTGATCTAAACTACTATTTAGATGACCCCTGATGGTGAGGAATCTCAAAGAAGTAATTGTTACTTACAGTAAGGATGTTTTTAAATTCTATTTGCAATGTGATCTCCTTATGTATTCCATAATCAGCCTTCCTTACTATTGAGAGACAGTTATGTTCTTCTCTTTCTGTATCTGGAAAGGGGACACAGTGACATCAAGGGCATAAGGGCAGTCTGAATACACACTCTTGGCCAAAAGAATTCAAATTCAGGTGCATGAGGACCCTTGAATATTGAGACTAACTGATAAATGTTTTGAAGAATCTGATCTCATGAGGTAAGTGGCTGTTCTTTATTAGAAGAATTCATGGTTCCAACAACAGTTCCTTATTGCTGTCAATATTTCAGTGGGTGTTTACTCTTATTTTTCTATAATTTACGAATTTTCTGTTTCATTTCTGCTTTGAAATACAGTACAAATCAAAGGAATGGTCACAATGCCATCCAGTGCATATAGTAAACCTGATTCCTATTATTTGAAAGGACAGAAAAAGTATTCATTAAAACTTTCTGGTAAAACTTGGGCAGCAAAACCATCCGTGCATTGGCAGGGCTTTATGAAAGTTGATAATCGCACTTATGTCTGTATCTTGTGTAATTGCAGTTATTTTTAATGGTTAGGTCTTACTGAAACAATAGTTAAATTCTTAAGTGCTTTTTCATCCCTTTAGCTTCTAGTATAGCCATTCTCTTGTTCTAATTAAGCCTCATTGATGGCCTTTTTTTTTTTTTTTTTTTTTTTTTTTTTTTTAATTTTTAATTTTANTTTTTTTTTTTTTTGTTGTTAAATTCTAGACTTGAAATAAACGTTGTTTTGAAGAGCTATTCACCCTGAATTTTCTAGGTCCACGTGACCATTCATCATATACACACACACACACATACATACATATATATATATAGGAACTCAAACACTCATTTTCTTAAAATTATTCATAGTTATGTCATTTTCAGTCCACACAATAATTCCTTAAGAGACATCCAGAGGGTGATGGACACTCTCTTGATAATACACGTTGCTCTTCTCCAAATGAAGATATTCCTTAGGCCAGGTAAAAAAATAATGGGCAAATAATGAAACATAAACAGAGTAAGTACTTTGTTAACGTTTCATTATTAAGTACAGTACATTAAGTACAGTTTTCACTTCACTTGTTTTGGTAGATAAATTCTTGGCTTACAACTTGATTGTCCTGAAGTCCACCTCATTTCCTGTCAAAGTTTACTTGTGTTGCAGAGCTTGCAGAAAGAAGAGGACTCCTTGTGCCTCAGGCACAGTGCAAAACCTCATGCATGTGGGGACAGATTTGATGTGCAGTACTCTATTGATATTCCTGGATTAACCAGTCTCTTGTTACTTGCTCTATCTGGGTCATGCCAAACTGTGTTGCCACATTAGGAACCTTATCAAGGAATTAATCTGATTGGCATTCTCCCCTGTGTTATCTTTCATAATAGTTCATCATGGAGCCCCAAGAACTGCTGAGTTGGTACAGTTTGTAGTGTGAGGGTGGGATGATTTAGCAAGAACGGAACTCCTTGAGAAACATCCCATGCCTGCCTGAAGCTCAAATGACCCACAAATCTACCATGATTCATCAAGTGGTGTCATTGCATGTGGTTCTGTCTGTTGACCTCAAGGAGAGTGGTAACTTCTGGCAGGAGTATAGGAGGAACTGATGAGAAAGGGTCATATGGTAAATGATTGCAGCAACATTTGTGTAAAATCATCATTTTCATTTTGGTCAGTCTGTTAAGTTTTCAGGTGAGTGTTAATGAATGATGGATGTGGGTTGCACCAGCCAATGGAGCAACAGGAATTAGTGGGCTCTTTCTTGTTCATGTGCAAACTGACGAAGGGCCCCAGGTCAATGCTTTCATAATGTTAAAACTTGTTAAAAAGGTAGAGCTAAGTAAGTGGGTAAAATGGTAACTCACAGTTTGAGGAGACAGTAGGAGGATAGATGCACCTTGACCAAAAAAACAGCTGAGGAAGAGAAGAAAAAAAACCCCATGCATTACAAATTTTGGGTCTTGCTCTACAAGATTTCAGTGTGGAATCCTGTTAGCAGAGCCAGTGGCAAGTTTGATTCATACTGGAAGCTTTGGGTGAATGAAGATGCTCCAGTGTATCAGTCACACAACAGAAATGTACCTGAGAATACTTAATTAAAAAAAAAAAAGCAAGTTAACTCTTCACACTACAGTTAATTTGGAAATTGTATTTAATAATCCGGTCCTAGAAAATATCAAGATAGTGTCAAGATCATGTTTTCTTTCTGGGAATTAGGTCTGCTGGGTCTGTAGCAGTTCCATCTCTCAAGGTCTCTTGCTTGGCATCATCCTAGAAAGTGTATTTCTTGCTGACTGAAACATGTTGAGTGTGATGACATTGCTTAGAAATATTCAATACAAATTACTCATGGTAGGGGTTTTGCTGTCCCTGCTAGCAGTGTAGGATCTTCTTGAGCCTGATGTTCTGCCATTTGATTGGTTTTACTTAATAACTCTTTCCTTTGCTACAGCATTGTACAGGTCCCTGGAGTGCCACCACTCCTTCCTTTGGTTTGATAACCCAGTAAAAAATAAGACCAGCCATGCTTTCCAGAGAGCAAAGAACCTGAGGATTTCAGCAGAGAAGATGCAGAAGTATAGGACATGGCTGCTGAGGTACTTGGTATGTGACCCCACGTGTGCCAGCTCCCTCTCTGAGCAGTGACATGGCACCCACATGCTCTCACCCAAACAGGACTCAGGGTGCTGGTATGGGTTATGCAGGCTTGTTAGCAGGAAAGTGTCCATACGTTTTCACTTCAAATTGAATGTTTCTTGCCTGTGCTAAGAGGAACTTGGGGCTTTTGTGCACATTGACAATAAGATTTTTCGCTGAGGGTGACAGATGTTTTGGACAGACAAAGAGTGCATGTGTGGAAATGATATTATTTATGACAGAACAACATAAACTAATGCCAGATAAGTCATGTATGGACACGCTCTGCAAATATCAAAGCATGTTGCCTTTTTGTTGCATCATTTTTATGATATTACAAACAGAACAATAATAAAAATTTTGTATTTCATAAGCCTCTCATAAATTAAGCAATTTTAATACATGCTCTCTATGACAGATTATGTATGCATTGACACTTTGCAAGTTGGTTCAGGTTATCTTTTTCCATACATCTATTAAACAGAATTTAAGATCTGCAAGAAGAAGTTGACTTTGCATTGTCACTTCCATGCAATCAAAAGGGTACGTATTTGTTACATTAAGAGCTTGTGAAAGAAAAAAGTAACCTTCATCCATTTTCTTTTTGGAGTTTTGCTTAATCTTACATGAGGCAGGCTCTGTTTGTATTGATACTGTAAGAACACAAAGGGTATCTAGATGTCCTTTTTCTTAAGGCTTCTTAATTTTTGAATGTTTGGAGAGGTTTTAGCCTTTTGTACAAGCTACACATGTTGAATCTTACTGAGGGAGCTTTCATCAGAAGTTTTAAGTAATTACTGTTATTATGGTGTTAGTTTTTATAAATTAGTTTGAAGGAGAGTACTCTTCGTCAGATACTGAAGTACTTGGTATCTTTCCGACACACATTTATTAGCTGTATGTCAAGAGATAGTCAAAGAGAATAAAAAGTCAAAGAGATTGTGACTTTTTAATGTGTTGTTCCTTAGGAAGGAGAGGTAAAGCAGTCGTTTCTTGGCTTTCTCTTTCATGTGCCTTCACTTCCCCGTGATCCATACCTTTGTCCCAGTGACCTCTGTGACTGCCCGTGTGAGGTGAGAAGCCTCTTCTTAATGTGGCTTTCACTGTCAGTAGTATTCGTGGTTCAAAGATCCAGTAGTGCCAGACTTATCTCACATAATACTGTTTTGCTGTTCATAGTGCAGTTTTTCTCTAAGAGGGGCCAAACTAGAAGTGTAAGGGGGAAATATTTTCGATATGTTCTTTTGCTCTTTCTGCTCTAATTGAGTTAAAACTAATTGACTAACTCTTCTGATTAGATTTGAGTTAAAACTAAATTCTACTGGTACTAGTTTGGGGTTAAGCATTCTGAATTTTATTAGTTTACTGTGTATATTGCTGGTCATTTCTGTTTAAAAGTTGCCACCCTATCTAAGGGCAATACGGGAACATTTCTGTCACTAACTCTGTTTCAACAGTAATTTTAGATGCCATTCCCTCTGTAAAACAAACTGATGGCACCAGAGAATTGCTGCAGCTCATGACTTTGTGTAACTGTGTGTAATTTGTTCATTGATACTGAGTGCCTTCAGTGACAAAGCCCAGGAGCAAACATATCTCGTTTACTGTAAGGAGAGGNAGCCCGACAGCGGGGCCGCCTCGGCGCGGTACGTGCTGGGGGTGGACGTGGGCAGCACGGTGGTGAAGTGCCACGTCTACGACCGGGCGGCCGCCGTCAGGGGCTCCAGCTCCAGGAAGGTGAGTGTGGGCGGCTTGCGAGGCGCGCCGCCGGTCCGGACCCGGGCCGAGCGGCGAGAGCACCGGGGGCAGCACCCGTCTCGGGAGCCGGGCGGGGCCGAAGGTGTTTGCTCTGCCCCGAGCGGTTCCAAGCTGCGGGTCCCCGAGAGGCTGCGGGGGTTGCCTGTCGGAACTCGGCGCGGCAGGCGTTCGTAGGCGCTCACCCGACTCGGCTGGTCCCGGTGCGCGGGCATCCCCTGAGCCCGGGCGGA
>VXBB01014220.1:204487-230713 GCA_013399915.1 Illadopsis cleaveri | reverse complement strand
TAAGGGCAATACGGGAACATTTCTGTCACTAACTCTGTTTCAACAGTAATTTTAGATGCCATTCCCTCTGTAAAACAAACTGATGGCACCAGAGAATTGCTGCAGCTCATGACTTTGTGTAACTGTGTGTAATTTGTTCATTGATACTGAGTGCCTTCAGTGACAAAGCCCAGGAGCAAACATATCTCGTTTACTGTAAGGAGAGGTTGGGGTCAGGCACTGATCACTGGGGCTCAGCATCGCACCGTGGGCATCTCTCCCAGTGGCGCTCGCTGAATTCAGCCTTTTAGAAAAGCCCTTGACATTTGGTGTTTAACTAAAAGCCTTTTCTTACGTGCATGTGGNCCGAAGGTGTTTGCTCTGCCCCGAGCGGTTCCAAGCTGCGGGTCCCCGAGAGGCTGCGGGGGTTGCCTGTCGGAACTCGGCGCGGCAGGCGTTCGTAGGCGCTCCCCCGACTCGGCTGGTCCTGGTGCGCGGGCATCCCTTGAGCCCGGGCGGACAGGAGCGGCTCCCCCTCCCGAGGGGTGGAAGGAAACGCACAGCCCCCGACCCCCGCGGGACCGCCGTAGCACTGACCCCCGTCCCACCTTTCCCCGTTACCTTACCTTCAGTCCTTTATCTACTAATCTCTGTCTGAACAAAACCGCTTTTGTTAGTAGGGCATAGCTGAGGTTTGCATAGGACTTGTGTTCACACGCGTCCCGTCATGTAACGACGCCATGTGGAAAAGTGTCAACTTTAGAACAGGAATTTCAGGCGGCGTTTGGTTCGTACGGCTCGTGATTTTAGGATCAAGGCAATCTCCAGAATTAATTCTTTTACTGTTAGCTGTTGTGAGAAGTGTAAGAAATCTGATGGATTTCGGACATGGAAGGGGCTGCTCTCGGTGGAGCTGACCCTCCCTGTCGCTGGAAGCTCGTCTGACAGGCGGTCCTTGGCCTGCTGTGCTGCCACTGAGGAGCTCAGAGGCATCGACATCTGAATTAAGCAGTGCAGCAGAAACGGCTTTCTGAGACACCTCCTTTCCTGTTTGCAGCTCTAAAAGGGGTTTTACAGGTTCGTTTATTCCAGGAGGTTTGGACTTCTTTATTTCAAGGGGTTTGAGCTTCTTTATTTCCCCTGAAAAGAGGAGGTCTTCTAGAGATCACACACCCGTGTTGAACAATGTTTTAAAAGTTACACCGTTGTTTCTACTCTTACAGGAGATTCACAAAATGAAGAACAAAACAAAACAACCCAAACGTATTTGCTGGTTTCTCTAAACTAGGGTTCATAATAATGCTATTTGTGTTTCCTAAACAGGTAGAATCACTTTATCCTCATCCTGGATGGGTTGAATTAGATCCTGAAGTGCTATGGAGTCAATTTATAGCTGTAATAAAAGACACTGTACAAGGTAAGGGCTTAAACTTTGAGAAATTATTTATTTATGAAAATTATTAAAGTTAGTTAATTGGATAATAAAACTATTTTTAGCTAGTACTGAAAACCTGGGCACAGGTCTACAACATGCTTTAAGGCCTATTCAATCATTACGTATAGTAGGACACTTCAATTACTTTTTTCCTTTCAGTGGGGCCAGATTAGGATTGAAGCAGGAGCAGTGTGAATACTTGATTTCTGCATCAGTGCCAGCACTTTGTTGCTCCAGCTCTTTGTGTGTCATGGTTCCGCAGTGCGTGTTCCTGCACTGGCTGTGTGCAGGAACAGAGCAGGCTTGTTCCCTGCCAGTGCCCCGTTGTTCAGCCACTCTGTATGTGCGAGTGCAGTGTGTGAGAGAATCAATGCTGCAGAGCTGTGCTCACTCCACTGCAACCTGATATTCCTGCTTTTCCCATTCAAACTCTAAGTGGTTCTTACTGTCCTCTTCCTGTATTACTGTTCTTTTCTATTTGTACTTTAGCCTAAAAATTCCTAGTACTCCACGCACTAAGTACATACAACTGCCTTTTCTGACAAACCTCAGATAGGTTGTTTTCTCCCACTTTTCTGGATGCAGTTCTAACCTAGTTCTTACTCTCCACAACTCTCACAGCTTTCATATTAATCCACCTCCAGTGTTCTGCTGTCCCTCCTGGATCACCTTCTGTGCCGTGTTATTGCAGTGAACCTGTCAGCTGGACCCCAGCTTGCCTTCCCACAGTGCCCCAGCCTCCTTGGCCTCTGTGTGTACATTGCACTCCTTCATTCAATTCATTCAGTTCCTCCTGTTCAGCCCCTTCTTCCTTGGTCTCTAGTGTTGCTCTGCCTTCAAACATGGCTTATGCTTGTCCCTTCCTTTGGAAGGCTGCCTAAGGAACAAGGAAAGTAAATATCACCAGGTGTAAGCTGAAGCTGATTATTTTGGGCTCTTGGTTTGTTTTCTCAACAGCCACAACTGTTTGGTCACAAGAACAGCAATGCCACCTCAACCCCCAAAGACCTCACTGTCTTCTTCATTTCCATTTTGTGGGACAAATCAGGAAGCAAGACTTTTCAGCTAGTTTTAAAAAAGGGAAGATTTCCTTGTAGCCAAGCTGCACACATTGTTGACAAGTCATTTTTAAGTGGGTGTGTAAGTAAGCATAACTCACAGTGCTGTCAAAAGAAGCAGTGCCACCCCTTTTTTACAGAGTTGTTTTCAGTCTAGGGCAGCTTCCTGAGGCGAATCACTGTCCGGTTGTTTGTGCCAGCAGAGCTTCACCAATGTTTGTGCTGACGTAAGAGAGGATGTGTAGTAGGGGCAGGAATGGCTGTCTGGAAGCAGAAGGAGCACAGTGACACTTGGGTTTGCAGGGCTTGCAGAGCTAAGCCTGTGATTCCATGCACATGTGCATGAGCTGCTGTAGTTCAGTACTACCTAAAGGTGGAAACTTCTGGCTGCGCTCAGTCTCTTACTGTGGCACTGCATCCAAAAGACAGCTTAACTGAAAAATATCCATGTTTGTCTCTAGGTTTGTGTTTGTCTGCAATGGAAGTTAGTTCCACTTATGTGGGTGTCTGGAGAACATGACAGCTGACACAGGGAAAGTGGTGGGACCGTGCAGATTGTGGAGATGGGAAGGAGTAACACATGCCAGTAGTCCTTAGTGAGCTGTGGAAATGCTTGTATGGCTTTGCCTGAAAAGGAAGTAGTGCTGTTCTCAGGCCACCCACTCCCAGGTCCTCCTCAGCTACACTCCTGCTACCAACACTTGTGCAGGCAGGTGGAGCAGGTTGTCTTGCGAAAGCACTGGTTTAATTTTCAGCTGATTGAGGAATTGACAGCAGTGCTGGCAGGAATGCAAGAACCCAGAGCAAGGGGAGGTGCAGAAACACACACAGAGCTGGGCAGCACAGCCCTTTCTCTGTAAAATCCCTTCTGTAACTGTCACTGAGTGGGTGCTGGGTGTAGAGTCTGCAGGACAGGCTCACACAAATGAGCAACTTTGCATGAGAAAACTAACGTGAGAACATGTATGAGCAAGACCTACTTAACCTGTGATTTGTTCAAGGAGCTGGATTGAAAGCCCTTCAGAGTAACAGTACTAAAGACAGGGTGGGTAGTCTGTTATTTAAGTGGAATTTTTTTAATATGTATTTTCTTCATGTAGTTTTGCTTCTGTAAGTATGGCTGGAGGTAATTAGCAAGCTGACCAGAGTTGCTTTGAAAATAGCTGTGGACATACTTAATTATTTACACTTATATTAGAAAAAAATGTTCTGTAACAGTTACTTGAAGATAAGGTTTAACAACAAAACTGGTGTATATCCAATACATATTTGTACTTCCAAGTACATATTTGTATTCTGACTTTAAAGTGTACTTTGTTGCATTCAGTGGTACCTGGTTTAAGCAAATTAATTCTTAGGAACTTTGAAACATTGCTTAAGAAATATTTGAAGTTAGACATGTCATTATCAAAGTGATGCAAAAAGTCATGATATACACACATTTATCTGTTTATTGTCTGCAAGATTGGTCTGGTTTTGTTTCTTTATAGGAATTCTTTCCCTAAGTCTGTAAAGGTACTTTTGTGCTTTCATTCACATTCATCCATGTGAAATACACATTTTAATTGATTATGGTCATATGTAATCTCCCTGCCTGTCTCTGGGATTGTTCATATTAAATATCAACAGGCCTTTCAGAGGGTGGAAAGGGTCAGTGTGCCAAAACTGCTTTTGGAAAATACACAGATTTGTTTATCTGCTTTAGAACCAATTGTCTGACTCAGAGGTCTCTAATATTTCACTTCTCTAAACACTTAATTGAACAATTTGTAGAGATTTACATTCTCATAAACTATTATTTTCCTAAGTGTTCCATAGGCTTTATAGTTATATTGAAGAAGTTATATTTTTGTTTGTTTCTCCAAATAAATGCTTTGTCTGTGATTGTTATTTATTTCCGGTTTTTAGCTGCAGGACTTCACATGAGGCAAATTGCTGGTCTTGGCATCTCCACCCAGAGAGGAACTTTCATTACATGGCACAAGTATGTATGTTGTGTGTTCTTTAAAATGAATTTGTATTCATTTGTATTCACAGGCTGGGTGGAAGCAGGCTGTAGAAATGTTGAACTCAAAAGTAAAAACTGTCAAGTCACTCACGTTCTCTTGTGTTTGCACAGCCACACCTTAGGGTAATTCAGAACAGACTCTGTGTGGCCTTTTTGTTCTTTGTACATTGAAGGAGATGAATGCATACATATTTTTTAATTCTGATGAGAAGTCTGACACTCCAAATGTCTGGGTGCTGATTTAGTAATTCCTCAAATCCACCAGGAGGATATGCAGTTATTATAGGAACTGACCTAGTGTTTATTTTCCTGACTGGAAATGGTGAATAATGTTGAATGTTTTGGGCAATTTGTGTTCTCTAGCTTTAAATGTTCAAATATTGTTTTTCAGGAAGACAGGGAAACCCTTTCATAATTTCATAAGTTGGCAAGACTTAAGAAGTGCTGAACTTGTGAATTCCTGGAATAAGTCCCTTCTGCTGAAGGTAAGACTGTGCTAATCCAGGTACTGCTTGGATATATTAGAGCTGTTTAACTTTTATGACAAATAAGGGCAATATATGGAATACTGCAAGTGTCCTGTTCACATGGTGATGTGATGTGCTGTGACCTAAAAACATTTAACTGAGCAATATTAGCATGGAAGATAGTACCAAGAAAAAAAGTTTGGTACTGGTAGCCTAAAGTAATTATTATAGAAAAAGATAGCTGTAGGTCTAAGGCTCATTTTGTTACTTTTTAGTCTGTTATATTAAAATGTTGCATTTTAACAGCATAGATTTTGGATGTAGATTGGTCTGGGTTGGAAGTGGTTTGGGCTTTTGGTTTCCTGGCTTGTTTTTTTTTTTCATGTTCCCTTTGTTTAGACTATCTATAGGGGGTACATTTTATGCTGTTTGTGGCTTGTGTTTCGTACCTTTAGAGGAGAAAGATTTGCTCTAAGTGCAAAAACAGAAGTTACTTTTCCTCTAAGTGGAAACTAACCAGCACAGTCACAATAAGAAATTAAACTCTTGGGTTTGCCAGTTGCTTCTTTTGTGAAAACTTGATTAATGATTAAATTTTGGTAAATCTATTAAGTCACGAGTGAGCCTGTCAACAGTAAGAGAACTTCCACTGGAATAACAGTATGTAATGTTGTCAGCCACATGCTGCATTTGTGCTCACAGGGGTGACCAGTGTTGGCAATGCAGAGCAGTGGCTGTCAGTGCTCAGCAGAATGTGCTACAGCAGCCTTGCTTAGGGCAGCTGCTCCTTCCTGTGGCCTGTGTTGCAGGAAGGCTGTCTGTTGATATGCAGATCCTTACGTAATCCTACAGAAGGATCCTCTAAAGGAGTTTTAGCTTTCTGAATCTAATCTCATGTCAGCAGCTTTCATCTGTGTTGTCATCCTTTAAAGGCAATTGATCAGTAACCTTTAAAGGGCAAGATTAAAAATTAAGTAACTGTTTTCTTTTGAAACAGGTAATCCATGTTATTTTTACAGTGCTTCATTTCTTGACTGGGAGTGATCGATATTTGGCACCCAGTTTTCTTACTTTTTCAACACATCAGACTTCTATGAAGTTGTCATGGGTTTTTAAAAACATACATGAGGTAAGCTGGAAAGGGAAAAACAATAGGTTTCTTAAGTCAAAAAGATGGCTTGTGACTTGGAGGTGTTCAGGGCCAGGCTGGATGGGGCTCTTTCAGGTCCCTTTCAATCCGGGCCGTTCCATGACTCTGTGACTATTGGCTATAATTGCTTCAGTTTTATCTTGCTTGTTCTTCTCAGAAAAACCAGGAAGAATTTTTTCTGTGTTAATGTTCAAAGCCTGTCTACCTAAATAATGACTAATATTTGTACAAATTTTTTCTCTCATTCTGGAAATGTGTAGTAGTAAAAAGCTTTCTTCATACAGATGCAATATAAGAAAATCATCTTATTTAACTTCATACATTTATACAGTTAGTGATTGTACTTTGTTTTAAAGCTGTTTGAACTCTGGTTTTGCATGATGATTTTATTTATTTTCAATGGGACTTCTTACCTTTCCACTCTGCATTATTCCAGTGTTTTGCAGTTTCACAAATAATACCATACTGCACAATTCATTTTGCATTTTTGTGAATTGAAAAATGCATGTGGAATAAGTAATGCTGGATTAATCTAGTACACTAATGAGCCCTGAGCTATGTGTTGTTATATTCATTGCTCTAATACTCACCATGCAGGACCTTGTTTTCTTTATCCACCACTCTTTCACCACTGTTATAATTGTGACTGTAAGTTTCTTTTCATAAGGCTGTCATGCCCCTAGAGTAGAAGATCAATTGCTTTTCTTTCCTTAGCAACAGCTGTAAGAAAGTATTTTTATTTTCTGTTAGAAACATGAACTTGTAGGATAATATTAGTTAAATAGCCAACTCAGCCGTTTTAGAAGAAAGGTTTACAATCAGAGACTTATTTTCTGAGGACATGCTGATTAATCATGAAAAAAATAATAAAAGAAATCAATAAATATGCTTCTCTTATTGTACCCAGTTGTAAATACTTTTTTTTAAATCTATATTTTTTTCCCAGGCTGAAGAAGCTGCCAAAAAAAACAACTGCTGCTTTGGAACAGTTGACACGTGGTTACTGTATAGATTGACTAAAGGTGAACATTACAGTTCCTCTTAAATATCAGTAAAACACACTTGAATGTAAGAAATTATGTTCATTACTTGTCATTTCTATATCCTAGAATTCAGATACTTCTTTTGCAATTTGTGCTTTTGTATATTCAGTAAAAATTGTGATGTATTTACTGTTACAAAAAAACTTAGGAATTAATTATTCTTTGTGCCTGCCTGGGAGGGAAATACTTATTCACTGTAATCAGCCTTCTAAGAGTACAAGATTTAAAGAGAACTAACAGAGCTAATTTGTGTTGATTGAAGTGAAGTACCTATGAAAGCAAAAGAGCAAAGAATTGTTACAAATGTGGAAGAATTACAAGTTTCTATCCTGAGGAGTCAGATTATGACTGTGATGCAGTTGGTGTGTTGCTGTTGGCTGTTCCAGACAGGTTGGTGAGAGGAAATGGAGTGATTAATGTGTGCACATTATAGCGAGCAGCAGGCAAAATCTCTGTGCTCATTGTGTCATTGATTTTGCTCATACATACTTGATTTATATTTCATGGGAGCCAATGAGATGTTTAAAGAGAACTCTTAAGTATTTGGATGTCTAAAAATCTTACTTTGTTCTATTTCTTTTCATGCTAGGTTCTATGTATGCTACAGATTACTCAAATGCCAGTTCTACAGGCATTTTTGAACCCTTTACGGTATGTGCTGTTCACAAAGAGTGTTGTTGCTATTTATTGTGCTTCTCAGAGGGTTGCTAATGTTTTTACTTTTTCCATTTCATTTCAGAAATGTTGGAGTCCTACTTTGTGTAATCTACTTTCTATTCCAATGTCTATTTTTCCACCAGTGAAAGACACAAGGTAACTATGAAGGCATAACTAAAAGAATATAATAACTTTTAAATTAATTGCTAAATTAGTTATGATTAATTAAGAAATAATAAATATTTTGCACAGGCCAAATAATACACAGGTGCACAAAAAAGGATTTATATGCAGTTTTACCTTATATAAAAGTATATGAAGTCCAAAACTTTTTTACTATATTATAGTTTTAATATTTTCTTTAAAATAAATCAATAGCATTACCTTTTATGTGTGATCCAGACTCAGGCTGTATGTACCTAGATTTCATTTTAACAAAAGGTCACTTTAATATGATTTATTTTAAGCTTCAACTTTGGATCAACTGACTCTGAAATATTTGGAGTACCTATTCCAATAATGGCAGTGGTAAGTGAAAATTTTCTTAAATCTGTGTGTTTATACTCTATTTATTTGGCTGATTTAGTACTTGCTTTTCATTAGTATTCTCTATCCATTCTCTGTGACTTAACTACAATAGAATTGTTTGTTGAATTTTTCTCCAAAAACCCAGTCTACAACCTTAGGGGGAAGGAGGAGAAGGGATCAAGAAGGGATTTCTAGAGGCTGAGGTCCATTAAGGTCGTGTGACCAAATGATTCAGTACAGAGTGTAGGACTCTAAGCTCTGGTAATGTGTGTGTCTGGCTTAAAGTCAGTTGTTCTGTATAAAGTTTTGCAAGAGTCCATTCTGGCTTGACTTCAGTAAGACCAAACAACTGTAAAAGGATTTGTTAATAGATCCACTTATGGTACCTTTTATCCCTTTTTTATTTTTCACTAAAAATAAGTGGCAAATAACATGTTCTTTCCTCAGTAGGTAGAATTAGGATAAAAAAACCTAAAATGATGATTTGGAGCAAAACCTGCTTGACTTGAGCTAAATGAAAAAAATATCCCCTAGCTAATATGAATTTGTCTTGTTTTAAAGAACTGTGTACTAAATCTATCTGTAAAATTACTGTTTCACCAAGGCAAAAACATAAATAAATACATTTAATAACCATCATCATTGTTTAAAAATGGAGCATGGAATTATTTGGTACAGGAGGGGTATCAAGGAGAAAGAAAGGCAAGACCTCAGAACTTCAACTTTCTTTTTGGAGAAAAAGGAATTCAGGCCAAGCTACTTTGTTCTGCTCCATGGAATTGTAAATGCACCGTTTATCCTTGTTAAATATTAAACCATAAAATACTTCTTTTGTTTCCATAATGTTTTTCAGTGTTGCAAGCAGTACTAGAGACATTCACTTGTGTCTAAACGTGGTGTAATTTGATGCCAGTAATAAGTCTGACTGCTGTAATGGCCTGCAAATGCTTTAAAAATCGCAAATGAATCCTCTCTGAATGCTCAGTTCCTGAGTGGTTGCTTGTATTCAGAACTCCCAAATGTTTACAGAGATGTTTTCAAACCCAACATTGCTGGTTGGTAGTTGGTAGCTAACTTGTCCCATTGTTTTTGTTGCATTGACAGGTAGCTGATCAGCAGTCAGCTATGTTTGGAGAATGCTGCTTTCACCCAGGAGATGTTAAACTGACAATGGGAACAGGTGGTTTCTGGAATGTCAATACTGGAGAGCATCTCTTTGCATCACGGGGAAGTAAGACAGTGAAGTTTTGGTTTTAGGGGATTTTATTCTTTCAGCTGTTCCTTGATAGCCGTTAATGCTGAGGGCACACAAAAGAATAAAACAGGACTGTGCTTTTCCTTCTGTCTGTAGGTGTAGAAAAACAGCTTGGGAGTTCTTTCAGAAGAGATGACTGTGGAACATTTTAATTAGCAATGTAAATTTTGGTTATCCTAAAGTGAGCTTCTCAGGACTTAAGTAGCATCATTAGTAATTATATCTGCTACCTGCATCCCTCCTGTTTTGTTTTTTCCTTCACCTGTTCTTCATAGCAGGATTGTACAGGATTGGAGAAAAAAGGGATTGATCCTCTTGCTTCTCACATTCAAAACGTTGCAGTGAATCATTGCAAGTTCCTCCCCTTGAGCCCTTATTCATTGAAGCACCTGCAATGAGATAATGCAGGGTTAGAAGTTACTAGTTTTCTTTTAAAATGGGCTCCCCAGTGTGTTTCTAGTGTTTAAAACTTTGTCATTCTGAACATCTATGCTCTGTCAAGCTTGTTAATTTGTCAGAGATAGCTATTTGTCAAGAGAGCAACACTGAAGATGATACTGAAATAAATTTGCCTACACAGTCTCTCTCTGTCTGTCGTATTTTTAAAGAGTTACTGATTTCAGGATATCTAGACTTAAGATGGGGTGGGGCTGGGAAGGAGGACAGCAGTATGCTAAAGAGAATTTTACCAGCTCAAGTCTTGAAGGACCCTTGGCAAATACATGAGATGTGTCAGAACTGAATAGCATAGACATTGAATTCCCTATGAATGCAAATGCTTTTTATGCTAATTAATTATGTCATTATTATTTTTACTTAGATAATAATACAGATGCAGTCTGTTAAAATGTAATAGCAAAAAACATGCTGTAAAGTTTTTCAATTTAGCTATTGTATTCTGATAGGATTTACAATCTTCTAAGGCAATGCTGTGAAACTTCTACTGATTTAGGCTTTTATTTATGTTAAAATTACTTTCCCTATGTTCTTTGGCTGTTGTAAGGTATGGTTAGTGGGACAAGTTAAGTGCCTGGCTTTCTCAGTGCCCTGGGCATGAAATGTAATGTGTTCAATCTTTAAAGCTGACATATGTATTTAAGACTGAAAGATGAATGCCTGCAGCATCCTTGTGCAAGCTATTCATTAGCTGCTGTTCTAGTTTCTGGTCCACGTTTAGCTCCTACATATAACAGTTTGAAAAAAAGCAAAATAAAGTAGTTCCTTCAAGAACAGCCTGCCTCACAATTCAGTGATGGAATTATGTTGTATAGGCTTAAAAGCTACCTCTGGTAGACTGAGGGTTCTTAACACCTCTGGTCATGCCAAGTGTCATGGGGATCCCTTCCCTAGAGGTAGGATTATGTTACACTGCTAGAGACTCTGGTGTGAGCATCTTTAGGAAGGCCACGTGATGGATGGATGTCTCTGTCCCTAATTAGCTGCTCTTCTTTAGGATCTGTAGCTCAATTAATCTTTTGGGCTTTTTTCTTTGTGGCTTTACCTTTGGTGAAAAATAATGATTTCAAGGGACATCTGCATGGATGGTCTGGAGTTTTATATATTACTTTCCCCTTTCAAGAGACAAATACAGACTTTAATCAGTGCTGCTGATGGTTTTATACTGTAAGCACCAGAGTGCCTCTAGCACTAATACATTTCTGCAGTTGCACTGGTACTCCCACACTACTCATGCTTTACGTTTTGCAGAAAAAGGCTCTTACTTTTTAGAAACCCTTGGGGGAAGCTGGATGGACTTAAATAGAAAAACACTGATAAATTTTTAGGTGTGCACCATCTCTTATATAAAAAAAAAAATAGGCACAGATAGATCTTCAGTTTAAAGGCGTTTTTTTGTAACTTGATAGCAATTTTTTAGGTTAACTTTGGTCTAACAACCTGTTGCGCAGTTCTGTTGTAATCCCATCACTTAAGTTTTAAACAACACATTTAACCTCTATCAGTGAGTTCTTTAGCTTGGATTCTACAAAGGAATAGAATAAAGTTAATATATATATATTTTAGGTGGGTTTATTGTGAGGAATGTTTGTATATGTTTTTCTGGAAACATTAACTGAGTGTTTTGTTTCATGGAAAATAATTAAGGTCTTTATCCACTGATTGGTTGGAAGATTGGGGAAGAAGTTGTTTACTTAACTGAAGGCTCTATATCAGACATTGGTACTGCCATAAAATGGGCTCAGGATATAGGTAAGTTCTTTAATTTTATAGAGGCTGAAATATAGAACTGGTTAAGAAGCTGTTTTATGGGTTCAGAGTTATGTTACTGGATTTGATTTGATTGTTCATAATGGAAGGAAGTAGTCTACATGCTTTGGACAGCAGAAATGCACAGAGTTTTTAGTAGACACTCTGCTGAGTGTGTTTGCTGCAGGGAGTTTGGTTTGCACAATCATCTCCTCTTCAGTCTCTGGATCAGACTGTCCTGCCTAACTAGGCTTTTATTTTCCTGAAACATTTTACTCCTCACTTGCTTTCAAGAGGTCTTGAGCTGTACATCTCATAACTAATAACAGGTTTGATTTATATGAAAATAACATGAAGAACTTTGCAAGTAACAGTAAGTCGCTTCACATGGAAGTAATGTGCCTTTTGACTGTTGTTATTATGTTGTAATGAAAAGTTTTGCATTCCAGTTTAATGACAGACTAAGAAAATACTACTTCTGTAGTAGCTGATGTTCAAACCCACTGATTGTTAATAGGACAACTGTTCTCAGTGTTCTAATTAGAACTTCAAAATTTACTTGGCTTACTTAGAAATTTATTACATTTTTACTAGGATGAGAAAAAAGTAATTAATGTCTCACACTTTGGACTGTCTGGGAAGGGTTTTCCTCAAGTTAACTCACCACAAAATTCCACATTTCTTGAAGCTGTCAGCTTTAGGTGCATGCGTACATATGTGTGCTCTGGTATGTGCCCCTAAGGGTTAAGCATGACTCACATTGGTCCTCACACCTTCTTCCAACATTTGACTGAGCATAGACAGTGACAGCCACTAGGCTTTGGAGGAAATGACTCAGTTCAATACACAGTTCAGTGCTGCAGACTCAAGTGTCAGTGCTACACATACA
This sequence comes from Illadopsis cleaveri, assembly GCA_013399915.1. NCBI lineage: Eukaryota > Metazoa > Chordata > Aves > Passeriformes > Timaliidae > Illadopsis > Illadopsis cleaveri. Next base: position 218,039 of record VXBB01014220.1, on the reverse strand, counting down.
AGCTTGCTACTTCAGATTCCATAATTAAAATGGGTAATTATCCATATGGAATTTATCTGTACTTAAAATGGATGTCATTGGTATATGCAGAAGTGTAAAGGATTTTTAGTCGGTAGTAAAATGATCATGGCCTACAGTTGCTGCCATAGGAAAAGAAAGCGGGGGATGTTTTAAAGATGGGATAAATAAAAGGCAAGCTGCTTTAAATGTAACAAGTAAGGCCTTTATTTTCTGAAAATATTGTTGCAGAGAAGCAGAATTCAGAAACTTTTTATCAGTTTTAGAGAATGGAAAAACTTTAGCTCCACAGAAGGAATTGGGCCAAAACACAAGGTAAGCTAATGGCCTCAGTAAGGGTGGTGAGGCTCAACATGGATGAAGATGAGACACAATAGTGGTAAAGGTTTGGAAGTAGTAATTTCTGCAGCAAGGCAAACTTAGTTTAGTGGGCTTCTTTTAGTGGAATCGTATAACTTCTAAGAATTTTGAAGAAGTAGTAGTATGTGGAATTTCCTCACAAAGTCAGTCTTACCTAATTTTTGATTTTTCTGCCCTGGTGTAGAGGTACTATATGTATAATTCAGTAATAGCAAAGACAGCAAGAAGGAAAAAATGTGATTTAGGTTTATTAGTCTAAGCACAATAGAATCCACAGTCTTCCCACAAATTCATAAAGGTTACAAAGGTAAAGTGAAACTCTTGATAAGTTATTATGATAGACTTTTCAAAGGTAAATTGAGCTAGATTAAACTAATTTACCTTTAATAGGAAAATTCACCTTTTTAGACAAGAAAAAGCAACAGTTCTTATGTACAGGAACCTCTAGTCTTCTGTAAAATCATGTTATGTGGCCACATAAGGACATCATTAGTTACAACTGTGGAAGATGGATGTTAGTACAAGAGTTGCATGTGGGTGAAGAACACAAGCTGAAGAGGAATGTCTGTAGAGTTATGAAAGGAGTCATCTGGCTGGACAGAGAATAAAAGCAGTGTCTATCCAAGAGGCATTATTGCAACAGGAGGTGATCTATTACCTTATGTGTCACTTGTAAAAATACTAGGGGTGCTGATAAAATATGGTTATTAAGGATTTTCTCTGTAGTTGTTAGGTGGTTGGACTGACAGTAACAACATGGGGGGGGAAAAGTATGTTCTATGAATCTAAGGTTTTAGCAGTCTTAGGGTGCCATTAGCATTCTTAATTCCCATTTATGCCTTGAAGATTAAAAGGCTACAGCTCAGCAGATAGGAGAGGATCCTTTTGAGTTTAGCCTTCATCTGAATAGTTCGGGATTATTGATGTGAGTGATGGACATGAAATAGAGAAAAGATTGTTTCCCTTAGAACATGTAGTTTGAAGATATTACAAAAGGAGTAGTCTTGACTGTAGATTTTTTTCTCTTAGTGAGACAAAATGAAGAACTTGAAGGAAATAATACTATTGTACAACCTATGTATCTTTACAGAACTTTTCACCAATGTAGATGAAACGACAGAAATGGCAAAAAGTGTTGCTGATTCTCGAGGTGTTTGTTTCATTCCAGGTTTGCAGGTAAAATTATTATTAATAATAAAATCAAGAATATATTCTAATAACTCAGTTAAAATTAATTTTTACATGTTTAAAGGTAATAATTTGGATCTTATCACAGTATTTATTCTGTACTGTTGAGGTTCTTATTGTCCATTGCTCATCATGATACATGAAGGCCATGTCATATTGGAATGGTTAAATACCATTCCTCCCCTTGAGAAAAACCCTACCAAATGGGAAAAGTAGTGATGGACAGATAAACTAAATTATTTTCCCCCAGTAACACAGACAATGCCTGCAGCGACACAGACCAATGTCACAAGCTTTTCTGCTATGAAGTGCAGAGCTTTCATTGAGACAATACTTCTAATCACTGTTCTAAAATAATTCATTTTATTCTGCCTTTTTCCAAGGTGTAGGTTATAATTCATCAGAATATTTAAAAGTATGTAAATATTAGCAAGATTGCAAGTCCTGGTGTTATGAAAAGCAAAGGTAATGCTTAAGCACTTCTCCTGGGAATGATCAAACTCAGTATAATACACTTCTCTCTTAGAAGTCTTAGTAGCTGTTTGGCTTCAGTGATACGAGCTCATCTCTTGGTGTGTTGCTAAAAGTTTGAGTTAACCATACTCTTTGATTATTCCCAGGACTAGTATTTTTTTTATGAAGAAACTTAACATCTTTACCTTACCTTTGTCTAAGTTGTGTGTGCTAATGGAACAAAGCAAAGAAGAATTTAATTTTTTCAGATAGCCCAGATTCCTTCAGTGTCACTGATAACAGGCTGTAGTATACATCAATAAAAAGTAATATTGTCCCTTTCAGTATTATTTTTGAAAGTCAATTCATTTTTTTCAGGAGTTCAGGAGGGGGCGTGTGTGAAATCTTGTTAGAGAACAGCAATATCAGTAATATGAGTGTGCCCTGTCCTAGACACTTAGTGTACACTTTCAATGTATTTTAAAGGGAAATTATGTGGACTAGTATTTTTTAGTTTGTCTGAATTGGAAGAAGTCACTTAAATGTTTTGCTGTTGAAAGAAGCAATTTAAACTGTTCACTGAGTAGGCTAAAATAACACTATATACCTCTTACATATTGTTTTCCATTTTCTTCTTTCACTATGCTGCCTGTAATTGTCGTAAGTTATTTTTTTCTTACTCTTTAACTTCTTTCACAAAAGCCTACAAATACAATTCACTGAACTCATGGTGAAATCTTTTCTGCAGGTTTCTGGGGATGACCCATATTTATGTGCCTCTTTCATGGGGCTGAACCCTTCCACTAACAGAAACCATCTTGTTCGAGCTATATTGGAATCTGTAGCTTTCAGGTACTGCTTGCTAAATTATCTGGCTTATGTTTTCTTAGGTTTGCTTTTATTTAGATCAGCAGTGTTAAATGGATACATGGACTTTTACAGTTTGTTCAATACACTACAGTTACCCTGGAAAGGAGTTTTAGCTGCTTCCTTTTTTTTAACACTTTAATATGTTTTTCTGGAAACATTGTTAGTTCAGGCTTTTTGTCATTAAGTAACCATATAGAGATTCATAAATAATGTTGTTTTCTACATGTTTTAAAAGTGTTTTCTGTTTGAAGTTTGTCCTTCCTCTCCTGACAGTGTTTTGTCAGAAGCTGTAGTCCTCTCCAGCTGTGTTTAAAGTATCTGTGAAGCTGGAAGTTTCATGTTAGCTTTTGTTTAAAGTTTGAAATTTGGGTGTTTTATAAAACAAAGTAACAGGCCTCTTAAATGTCTTAAAAGATGTGAATGAACAGCAACTTCCAGATGTGTGAAGGCTAAAGATGTCACTGCTGAACCACATCAGTATCTCACTGCTTTGCCAACCCCCAACATGCCTCAGACTGGAGCTGAGTGTGGATTGAGCCTGGCTCACACTGCACTGAGGCCAGTTAGGGAGCACTGATGTGATTCCTTCCGTGCAGTCAACAGCTTTGCTTTGGGCATAAAACTCTCCTGCAAAGAGCTCAGAAAAGATGTCTGGAGGAGGGCAGCATTCTGAATTGCTGCAGCTGATTTCTAATGCATTTTTCTTCTGCACTGTAAGCCTGAACATGAGATGCAGTAATTGCTGAACTGACGTAGGGGTGTCTTGAAAAGAATGTTAAGGGATGTTAAGGATTTATCCATCTCATTCAAATACTGCATACAAATAACTAGAATAAAGTAGATACCCTTTGTGTTTAGCTTTTCTCTTTCATTAAATGAAATGGTTTCAAGAAAAAGTCAGACTTGAAGGCTTCAGATATTCCCCTTACAGAATAGCTGGATAAACTCCAATTAGCACTGTTGGCCTACTTTCCTCACTCTAAGCCACTTGTTACATCAACAATTGCATCTCTAGAAACCTATCAGTAACTTTCAGTGGGAAAAATGAACCTTCTACAGTGACTTGCTATAGAATGAGCCATGATTTAGTCATAGTTGTACCTTTGTAACAGTGACAGAAACCAAACACCAGTTTCAGTGGGTTTGGTCTTTTCATTTATGCATTCTAGAAACTTCTCAGCTATTGCAGCAGTTCTAACAGAACTGAGGCTTTTCTTGCCTTCCATTTATTTTCTGACTGTAGATACTATGTAGATACCGAAATCACTTTATAGAATATATAATGCTTAATTCAACTAAATATTTTTTTAAGAAACAAACTGCTTTATGATATCATTGTGAAGAAGGTGCACATTCCTCTTCAGACTATTCGGTAAGTTCCCCATAACTTTTAAATTTGATATATAAGAGTTTGATTTTAAACAGGTTTTAGCTTTATTATGCATTTTATCTTTCTGTAAAAATTCTGCTGTTTAGAAGTAGATGATTTCCAAGTTCAAATGTTAATGTAACTTAAACTGCTGTAGAGTCCACCCACAGCTATTGGCATTGGTGATTATTAGTAGGGGAGTAATGAAGTGCTCTAATTATTAAAACAAAAATTAAAAAGAAGGCATATCCATGTTTTCAGGTAGCACTAGAGTGCACATAGCAATGCCCACCACAGAGGTCATTCTACCCTTTGTCATCATTCTTTCACACTGACATTTTCTGTGCTGGGTCCTTCACAGACAATTTTTTGAAGACATTGGTTAAAACTGGATCTATTTGTGAGGGAAAGAGGGAGGTTAGTTTTACAATTCAATTGTTAAGACATCGGTTTTGCTTTAATCCTTGAAGAACCATATCAAATTTAATGAGGTAACTGTAATTCCCAGAATATGCTTGCACAACATTTAGCTGAATTAAACACTGCTGGAAAACTACATTTCACATTTTGGTAGGGACCTTCTTTGAGCACACCAGTTGTCAGAAGCTCCAGCCCGCTGAGGCTCAGAAAGCTCAACAACAAAATTCCTCCCTCGGGCAGCCAGGGGTCAGCATGGCACTGCTGTCAGGAGCAGAGGCGAGCGTTCCCATCCCTCCTGTGCCTCTGCAGAGGAGGAATGGACTGGCAGGCATATAGACAGAAAGCAAACTCCCAGTGGAAAAAAAGCAAGAGTACAGAAGAGGGAGGAGGTAAAAGTTTCTGCTTTCCATCACATGTTGGGAGAGAGCAGGCAAAGGTGAAGAAACAGCCAGAGTTAGGGGTTTAAAGAAAAGGTTCAAAGTGCCAGAACTTTGATTACTTAGGAAGCCTTTTTAACATAGAAAATTGCATCCAAAATTTGAAAAGTCACATTAAAAGTGCAAACTCTTAAAAAACTCTTAAAATATGGGAGTGTGGAAATACAGCCTAGGGAGCATTAGAATTCTGATTCCATTTACATTGCAATGTAAACTTTAAATTGCATGATCATGTTATTTTTTATTCATGGATATAAAATTGCAGTTTTATATAGTGTCTATATTACTTAAATAAAATCAGTAGCAATTCAGCTTGTGGATTAAATATTAAAACATAATGAGACACACTCAGTGGGGTTCTCAGTAAGGTGGCAAAGTGCTCTACCATCCTCATGTCAGCACATCTTTTGCATCTGTCAGTTACCTTTGATTTTTTGTTGTTGTTTTTATCCCATAAATTCATTCATTCCTTTTTCGGCTGTTATCCTGTATTCCTTCCTTCCTGGTCTCTGGGCATTGTTTTCATTAGTCTTCTATAGATTGCTACTACTTCTGTTTGCTTGTCTCAACACTATCAAGGAAAGCACAGAGAAAGAGCCCTCAGCTTTAGTCCACATGTCCTCCAACTAATGAGTTTTATTACCCAACACTTTCTATAGCAATAAACACTAGATGTCTTCTCTGCACCACATTTGACAGAGCAACAGCTCCATACATAGCTGGTATTGGAGTACAAGAGCATAATGAACCTATCTAGGACATTTCAAAGATTAGTTTTTGTTATAGTTATTTTGTTTGCAAGAGTAATTACTTTGACATCTCAGATGATTAAAGATCAGCACTGATAAGTTCTGGTTTTCTCCATTAAATTGCTCTCAAATTAAGAAAATAGACCTATGGAAGCCTCATTCTGAACTTCCTCTTAAAAAGAAGCAACTGTGAAGGCATTTTAGCTAACTAATACAAAGATTTGGTAGTCAGGAAATAGGAACTTTTCCAGATCTGAGAACATGTGAAAGGGTTTCTTTGGTGTAATGGTTTTGACTGTTGTCATATTGTAGTGGTAACTATGTAAAGGTTCTGTTATAAACTCTTAACATTTCAGCCAAGATGATGTATAGTTTTAAAAGACAGAACTTTCAGAGCTTTTGATAGTGTGCTGTGTCCCTGTCTGTCTGCCATTCCTCTCTGAGTTTGTAAACTTTTTTTCCTTCTGTTTTTTTGGCACCTTATTCTGTCCTCTAAATTTACCCATAAAGTGGAAATGCATTTGTGCATGAGTGACAGGAAGATTTATGCATAAGTGTGAAATACCAAACGTTGTTTTCTGAAATGCTGGCAATAAGCACTTAACACATTTTTTTAACTACTTCTTCCCTTCTCCCTATAGAGCTGATGGAGGTGTCAGTAATAATAGTTTTGTCATGCAGATGACATCAGATTTAATTAATAAGAAAATAGAAAAACCTGCAAATGTGGACATGTCTAGTCTTGGTGCAGCTTTTCTAGCAGGCCTTGCTTCAGGTACGTAGACATTAAAATTTATTTTTTCACCTTTATGATGCATGTTGTAAATACAATAGAAAAGAGATCAGACCAAAAAAGGGCATAACTTCAAATAATTGTAACCCTCCCCCCACCAAAGGATTACTTCAGCCATTTTTATGGGAATCTAAGGTAAATAGTGTTTATGTTTCTCTGTACAGTACAATTAGAAGGATGTATTACTAGAGAAGAAGGGTGAATCCTGGCTTTGCAGCCTCCTCTTCCTTTACTCAGGCACTCCATGTCCATTCCCATACTGGTGCTGCCTGAGTGTTGCTGGCTGGGAGCCAGGGAGCCACTGTGCTCACCTGCAGCACTGTCACTCCCACTGGAGCTGTGCCCCATGCTCTGTGAACACAGCCTTTATCCTTTGAGGCTTTCACAGGGATGGAAGTACAAAATAAATTATTAACAGGAAAAACAGCTCTACTCGTACAGAATTTTTTCATATTGTTAACCAGACTGAAAGCTACAATCTGTTGATGGTTTTGCTTAATATGCACCTACAAAACATGTTTTTGTTGAAGTGCTTTGATATGTGAGTAACACAAATGAAGGTAAAAACTATATACTTGGGTAAGACTCATTCAGCAATTGAAAGTGCAAGAAAGTTGCGACCCTTGACAGACAAGAATGATGTAATAACATAAATTAATAGGAATCTGTAACACCAGCTGTTTCTTGCCATTTATGCAGTGTTTTTAAGACAGTAGGAAGGCAGCTAAGTCTTGGTTTCTGTGGTCCTTTTTTGTTGAAAAGGACCTGCAACCAAAAGCACTTCGTGGATGAAACCTAAGGGAAATTCAGTGTACCAGAGCTGTTCCTTGGAAACCATCCCAGTTCAGCAGATGCACTGTTGTCAGGATTCCAAACAAGTGGGTCCTATTGGAAAGGATTTTCACAATATTAAAAATATGCTTCCCTCTGAGAAAGTTGTTGGTAGAGTAAAGAAAAGCTGTCATTATTTCTTACTGTGTTTCTGCTTTGAATCTCTTGGAAATAGATTAAAACAACTCAAAAATAACATATTTGCAGTTGAGCTGGAGAATGAATTTTCTGTTTATAGGATTTTGGACTGACAAAAAACAACTAAAGAAGCTAAGGCAAATAGAAGCAATGTTTGAGCCCCAAAAGGATTCAGAGGAATACAGACCTGCTATGGATGCATGGCTGCAAGCAATGAAACACTCACCACACGGGTAGAAATTGGCATTTTAATTTTGGAAGAACTGAGACGGTTTAATTCATATTTTATAACATCTGGACATTAACAGGACAGTAAAAAACCATAACTGGAATTTGTGATGGTGTATTATAAGTTGTGTGGTATTTCAGTTCCCCCCTGCTGCTGGATTACTTACCATACTGTAATGAACCTTCCCATCATCCCTGTGGCAGCTGTGGTCCAGCTGCAGCATTTGTGTCCCTTCAGTGACCTCCTTTGGGTGGCCCAGCTGCTCAGATCCTACCATGTAACTGCACATGGGCTGTGATGGGTTTTCTACTGAGCAGCTCGCCTCCCTTCGGATCTTGAAAATCTTGGCTATGTTAATCATCAAGGAAGGGTAAAAGGCACATTTACTCCCCTAGGCTTTGGTAAGAAACAAAATGATTGTTGGGGCTGGGTTGTGAGGAATTCAATTGTGTACAAAGTCATTGTTTTGGTAGTAGCCTGTTACCACCTTTTGGCTGTCACTAGGTGCTGTGATTGCATTATCTGTGCACTAGATCAAGATGAAATGCAAAAGCAAATAGGCTTTCAACACTCCCTTAAAAAAATCCAGGATTTTTGTAGTGATACTTTGTAGCTAGCTTATAGCTCAATTTTTAAAATTTTTATAAAGACCAAAAGCAATTTTATCTGGTGTGGCCAGCACAGATACATTAAACCTAGTTCCAGGTGTGCTATCTAACTTGTAAAAATCTGTACAGTTAGTACCTTCAAGGCCATTTTTAAATCCTATTATTATTAGCTAAAAGGGAGTAAAAAGTCTATTTTTGAAGATATAAATTACTTTTGTATTTTTTAAACAAATATATTGTAATTAAAGAAATGTGTAGCTAATTATTCTTATATATTTGCTTATCTCTAATATTAAATTATTGTAATTTTCTCAGGATTATGTGTAAATCAGCTTCTGAAATGTAAAATGATTAAACATTTTAATTTCAGAATAATATCAAGTTCAAGCTGTGGGTGATTTGTATCCCACAGACACTGGAGATAAGAAATGTTTATAGATTTAACATCATTGAAAGAGAGCTGAAGAACTATAATTCATTTTCTTGTGCTGATACACAGAAGATCAAATCATACACAATTTCCTCAGTTTCCTTCAATCATGTACCCTGAGTTAGAGCATCTCCTCTGGCTGTGTTCAGACTCCATCTCATTTACTTGTCAGCCCTAGCTTAACATGCCATTTTTCTTGTTCTTCTGTTACATTCTGCCCTTCAACCTGTGCTACATCTTGGCAATTTTCTTTTCTCTGGATATCTTTTCAATTCTCCTTAACCTTCTTTAATGTGAATCCTTAAATGAAGTGCAGAAACAAGTGTGTCTGCTCTGCTGATTTCTAGTAACATGCCAGGCTGTAGTGCCAAGACTCCAATTTAAAGTACCTCCATGAGATTCCCTCTACTCCTCCTGCTGTAAGGTAAGATTCTGCAGTTACAGGATATGTGAAGCAATTGTTTTGCTTTAACACTTGTACTCAACTTGGGGTTTTCCTCTGTCATCACAAAGTCACTGCTAAAGAAAATACTCATTAGCAAGAAGGTTCTCTCTCCAAGGCCAGCAGAAAGTCTTTAAGTCTGGCACTCTGGGCAGAAGTTTGTGACTCAGTCATTGGTATTCTACACTTTGTTCTTACTGAGGGAGTTTAGTTTCATCAACATCTGCCTGGGTATAATGTCCACCTATTGCCCTTTTGTTGAAGGCTCCTTGACTTAGGTTCTCTTGATAGCCTGGAGGTTTTGTTGGGCTTTGCAGGCAATGTTGCAGTTCTCCCAGACAGAGCTCTAATGGGAGTTGAACCTGATTCTGTTCAAATCACTCTGCTGAAGGCAACTCTGCACCATGTGCCTGGTACTGCACCTTTATGTGGTGGTGGTTTTCACCCTGGCAATGGCACAGCTAGAGAGAGAAGATACCCAAGACATTATGTAGTCCTCTTGCTCCAGGTGGTGTCCTAGAGGACACACTCTGGATAGCCATTTTACCACTGTCACTGTTTATTTGAAGGAGGAATTTAAGCTGTTTTCCCTTCACTAGCCTCAAATCTCCAGGAGAGAAACTTCACTACAAATTAAGGATGCACAAAGGCCTTGGTATGTTTACCGGCTGAACTTTCAAATGGCCTGCAGAGTTGTGAGTTCTGTTGTGGAGAGGTTCAAAGTAGGGAGTAAGGCTCTGAAACAAAGAGGGGTGCCTGAAAGTCTCCCAGGATGAAGCACCCTTTCGAGATCAGAGCATTTGCCACAGCTTGTGACACGAAGTTGCCCAAAGACTGAGCAGACTAAGTGACATTTTGAAGAAATTTGGTTACTGATCACAGCCTCTTTGCTTATCTTCTACAAGAGAAATTGATTTTATCTTCCCAGGAAATCTTTAATGTGATGATATCTAAAAGTGGTACCTGTTAATTGAAAATGGATTTGAAATAAGCTTTAGATACATTTTTACAGGTGCTGTGCTGTCTCAATTTTTGCTACACAGAAGGGCATGAAAACCATTTTACAACCTCACTCATACTAACTTTTATTTAAAATATAACAGCTTTTTTACTGCTATGGTTTTTTACTTGTTTTTAATTTTTTTTCTCAAGGTTGGTTTCATCAGTTTGGAAAGTATATGCAATTTTATATTTTCTATCAGCTGAATTTGATAGTAAATATAACAACACAAAATCACAAATACTAACTAGTTTGTAGTTTTGTCATTTTAAGATATACAGTTGAGATTTAATGTTTTACTTGAGACTGGACAGTAATGCAGCCCATTGGCATATGAAGATTGGCAATTCAGTGGAGATGTGTTAATGATCTCTGGGCATTCTGCCTTCACAGTGCTGATAGTAGATAACATCATATCAGTTTGGCAGTTGGATCATTCATAACATAGAGTCCTTCTCAATATGTGGGGACTATGTGGCATGAAAAATAATGCCTCATAATAATCGCTCTATTGTTGGAGGAATCTTGCTACTATTGGATTAATTGTTGTATATCAAGAGAAAGGGCAGATGAAAATGTCTTCAGATAGTTGAAAATACTGAGCAGTTGTATGAATTTTGTTACATAGCTAAAAAAAAGATCGTCAGCTTTGTTTAAAATATTACTGTAATGAATTTGACCAAGATTTTTGAGTACTGTTGTCTTTCAAGCAGTATTTTCTGCTCTACTCTAACAGCCGATTTTATGTAAAATTAATCCAGTCACTCTAATTTGTTTTTAAAAAGAACATTTAGACTTGCTTTCCTGTCAGGAGAAAGTAAAAAAAGCAAAATACTGAGTTGCTGAAAGCCTGCTATCTTCCACTGGCATAATCTCTGTAGCAAGATCCTTCAGTTAGTCCCACTATTTCCAGGATCAGGGCACAGCACAAGAGGCTCACCAGCTGAAGAGAAGCCTTGTGGAAAGAGGTAAGAACCATTTCCTGCCAGTCAGTGGGATTATGTTACTGGACTGAGCCAAAGAGTACAAAGTGTGAGCCCCTGTTGAAACAGAGAGGTGAGAGTCCTGCAGGTGAGTTGGGGAATATGGCAGTGCTCTGACCCAGAAGTTGGCCAGTGTGTTAGTTTAGGGCTTTATGAGGAGTCAGGGCAGGTTCAGCAGGAGAAAAGGGGACGTAGTGGAGGAAGGGCCTGTTTTGGGTTAATGTTTGTGCAAGTTATCACAGCAAGGGCTGTGGGCTGGCAGGAAAGCGGGGAAACTATCAAATATCAAAAAGTGATGTATTGTGAAAGGGGAAAGAGGCATCTAGGAAGGATCTGACTGGCCAGGGGGAGCAGGGTGGAGTTCTAAAGTTGGGACACCAGATGGGCTCTGGAGGGAGACGCGAGAGCTTCCTGCAGGGCAGGCATAGCTGCTCAACCCACACCTTAGCATGTCTAAAACCCCCAGTTCTAAGGGTTTTTTTCAATGCAGCCTTCATTCTGGGGTAAAAATTAGGGATTTGTGAAAGTTCTGAAAGATTGTGTATTGGTTTAGAATGTTACATCAGGAGCGTATTTACACTCATGCAAATTAGTCATTGTTTCACCACCTTCACACTCAATAGTGTGTGTATAGTTAGTCTGCAATTTGCTAGTTGAAAGCAAATGCAAACTACAGCAGTGACCTTCCTTCTGTTTCTCTCCTTGGGGGTTAAAATGGTTATTTTTCATGTTCATAATCAGTTCCAGTATCCGACTTCAGCTCATCAGTGTTTCTTGCAAAAAAGTAAATAAACCAACAAACCAAAAAGAGATCTATGAAGCCTAAGTGTCTTTACTGAGGCTGGGTTCAAGTATTTGTTTAGCTGTGGTAACTAATAATAGTGCAGTAAACCAGCCAACCTGGTTGCTTCTGGTTTGCTTCCTTTTTAAGGTAGTGTGTGCCTTCTGCACTTCTCTCAGGATGTGTGTCATGTGGTTGTGGTTGTATCTGTTGGAGGGGGCTCCAAGAGAATACACAATAGGTTGCATATTTCTATTGCTTTTGTGAATGTATCTTGCATAATACTGCCAATATTGATATAAGGTCTTGTTCCATGTCATGAAAGTGTTTTATAGAGGATGAAAAGAAACTTAAAACTACAATCTTCAAATTCTTAGGCACATGCAAGATTTTCAGTTGTAAACTGCCCCACTGAAGTAAATATAAAGATCTTGTTTGGTAATATTTTCCTCAGACTGACATTCAGGAACTCGATTTTATAGGCTGAACACCTGTTTTCTTGATGTTCCTTCCCTTTTTAGTGGATAGGATCAAAAATATGTCTTTCTAGAGCATTTTATGTTGTCTGTAATGCAAGAAAAACAAAAGTTTACCGTGTTAAATCTGGTATATGTATGATCTGCAGGGATCTACAGCACATAAACAGAGTTTGTGTCCCCATAAACCTTGTTTTGCTCAGCTGACTCAGTGGCATTAAGCTGAAGTTGTGTTAGAGGAATGTGCAAAATGGGTAACTGCACGCCTTGGATGTGTGCCTGGCTGCACTAGAGGAAGACTTAACAAATGTTTCATCGTTGCTTTGAATGGAAGTCGTGCTGAAATATTTTTTTTGTTCCCAGGAGGGCTTTCTATTTATATGATCTCTGTAAGAATATGTAACCCTGCTTTGTTGAAACAGTTTTTTAAACCGGTAAGGAAATGTTGAAATCAAACACTTCTTAGGGCTTTTCTACAGGCGCCGAGCTGGGCCTGGGTTGTCGCGGCTGCGGGAGGGTCCCGGCTCTCGCAGGGCGGGGGCGGAGGTGCGAGGGCGCGGTCGCTGCTCCTCGGTCCTGCCGCCGCTTTGTTGGCCCGGCAGCCTTTGTTCGCTGGGGGAACACGGAGCCGGGCCCGGGCACGGTACAGAGGCGCTCCTGGCCTCGTTCTGCCGCCGGCTCCCGCGCCGGGGCCGGGCGTTCCTGCAGCGCCCGCGGCGCCGGGCCCGCGGCGGGGCTGAACTTTGCATCCCGGAACGCGGCCCCACCAGCGCCTCGCAGATAAGCGGCACGGCCGGCGGCCGCAGCCAGCGCGGCGCCGCGCGCTGTGTGTAAATACAGGTCTATATATATTTATGTGTTTGTGTATTTATACGCTTCGTTCCGCCCGCAGCACCTGGGCGCCGCTGGGACAGGTGCGGCCGCCCGGAGCCGTGGCGGGGATCGAACCCGCGTCCCGAGCATTGACAGCGGCCGGC
>VXBB01014220.1:114549-204328 GCA_013399915.1 Illadopsis cleaveri | reverse complement strand
GGAGCCGGTGCCCGACACCTGCGGGCGGGCCCGGGCGGCGGTGACAGCCGAGGCGCCTCCTCCATTGTGGGGAGCGCTGGCGCGGCGGGGCTGGGCCGCGCCGAGGCTGTGCGGGCTGCGGGGCAAGCGGCGGCCCAGAGCGGGGCCCGGAGAGGGAAGGCACCGGCCGAGCTCCCGGCCCTGCTCGGTGGTGCTTGAACTTCGTGTCGGGGCGGTTCTCACCCGCGGGTCTTATCGGGAGAGGGTCAGTCCGGCACAACAACAACAAAACTTCCCTGCCTGCCTCTTCCTGGGAGTTACAGGCCTGCCCGGGCTTCCAGCTGTAAAAGGCTCCGCGGCAGAGGTGAACCCAGTGTAAACACTGTCTGTTGGAGCTGAAAATACAAACAATAGGAGGAAAATACAGAATAAGGAAACTTCCTTATAATGTGGAAGAAAACCGCAAATGAGAGCGTGCTCCCTCACTGAGTAAAGGGGGGATGCCGAGCTGTGTGTCACAGCTTATGCTGTTCTCCTCTGGAGAAAGGGCTTTGGGTTTTATTTTCTCTGTAAATTCTTGACTTGACAGAGAAAATGAATAGGTTTAATTGATATGATATAGTATGCTGGGTAAAAATTTTTTACAAAATATTTCTTGGTCAGTTTTTGTAATTCTGAAAGCAGTTCAGGTTTTTTTGACTCTTCATTAATGTGGCTCACAGAGATTTTTTTTCAACTTCTATCACTGGTGTAGCTTAATTATATTGACAGAAGATAGTAAAATGTTGGAGGCTGTGTGGTGCTGTAACAAATTGCAACTTGATACAACCTTTGATTCAAAAATAATGTTATGCTGGTAAAAATGGATGCTGTTAAAAAAGAAATTAATAAATTTTCTCTATTCCTTTACCCTTCCCAAATTAATTTCAGTTCTTTTGATTATATTATATGCTGTCATAAACTAAAAAGGATCTGTGTTAGTGGGGCAAAGACTGAGAGGACCAGTGTTACAGGGCAAATGCAGAACTGTATTTCACAGCCCATATTTGTGCCAATGCTGTGTATACTCACTGGTGGTTTTTGTGCAGTGAAGTATTGAATTTCAGGAATTTCTGTTCAAAGTAGCATGTAGGGTGTTAAATATAGTACTTAGAAAAAAAACATGGAGGACTAAGGAAAAGTTTACATTATAGAAAAGAAAAAACTTGGCAGGAGAGGTGGTCAGGAGGAAAAAAAAGTTGAGTTCTCCTTTGAAAAGTTTCTTACTGTGAAGTGAATCTAGTGCCTCTAGAAGAGGACAGAGTAACAGGTCAAATTATTTAGTTCTTTACCAGTGGAAGAAATGAAAATTATTAAATATTAATAAGATCATCCCATGGGTGAGTTTAGGAGTGATCTTATATTACTGTGAAATTATTTGGCTTTCTTTTAACTGCTTCCTCTTTGAACAAAAATCACTACTGCAGCAGAGCAAAAAGAAACCATTTGACCTGTACTATCTTAATATAATTAATTTTACAGAAAACATGCCAATGAGAGGAATGCTTTTAATTGCTGCAGAGAGTCCTGACTGGCAGCCTCACTTACAAAGGGGGAAGGTAGAATTTTCAGAAGAGTGTCTTGGCAGCAGTGTAAAAGGCACAGGCCAAGCACATCCAGCTGGGCAGCAGCAGTGCTGTTTTGCAGGGGATGTCAGTAGTGAAAGAGAATTCCTTATCTTTGTCTACTCTTGTCTATGTTGGACAGCACTGTAGAGACCTCTGGTGCATCTGGACACACAGTTGTGGGCACCCTCCCGGTGAAGATCTTTCAGTAGCTTTGGCTAGAATTGTTATAGGTTTAGTGAAGAAACAGGGACCAAAATTCCAGCATGACATCCTCTTCAAGGATATATGATGTTACTTGGTTTAGATGTGCAGACCTTGTCACTGTGCCTTTGAAAGCTGAATGTGAATCTCTAAATGCAATATAAGAACAGTGACTTGCATGGTATAGGGGGAAAGCTGCTTCAGCCCATCTTATGTAGACAGAAATACTTAAATTTCTGCTTCCTAATGTGGAGCAGCATGAGTTCTAGTTATAGCCACTCTATTTCAGTTCTTGGAATTGCATTTCTTCTAATGTGCTATCTTAAAATAATGTTCTTAGGGCTGTCTCTTATATGTGGTAATTTCTTAAATTGTTTGCTTTTTCATTTTTTGAGTGTAATGGTGTAAGAGTTTCTGTGCTACCTTTCCAGTTACATTCACTGTACATGACTTAATGAACCAACAGTGAATCTTAAAATGGGGAAAATCAGCTGTCTGGTCTGCTGCAAGGAAATACACTTGTGGAATTTTTTTTGTGCATAAAGCCAGGAAACCACTGGAATCAGATGGGTTTATCACAAAACGTTCGGTATTAGGTGAAAAAAAATCCAGTATCTTGGTGTGGTAATAGTGCACATACTATGGTGGAGCAGACTGCACAAATGCCTGTGGCAGGATCTGAGAAACCAGGGATATGCAAGGAAATATTGTAAAAGGTGCAGGTGTGGCAGGGAGTGACAGTTTTGTAGCAATTTTCTGGATTTGTTCTTCATGTGTGTTTTGTAACATCCAGCATTAGAATGAAATGAATTCTTTTCCCCCCCATTATTTGATTTGTAAACTATGACTCTTCTGCAAGAATCTGAGGCAGTCAAAAGTGATCTTACTTTCATGGTTTCCTTAAAGGAACTCCTTTGCTCCTTGGTCTGATTTCCTGTGTGCAGTGACAGTTTCTAATCAAGGCCTTTACAGACTGTTCAACCTTACTTTTATGCTTTTCAATATTTATAGCATAAAAATCAATCTAAGCAAGTCAAACTGCAGGCCTACAATAGTTCAGTTTGCCAGACCATTATATACGTTAATATATTGTCATATACATTAATGGAACAGCTTTTTAGAATATCATACTTCTAGTGAAATACAGAATAGTAATTAAATGAAAAGGGATGATGTTTGAAAATAATTTGAGGTCCGGCTATTCACTTAGTATTCTTGAAGACACTCTTAGCCTTTCAGAACATGGTTTGCAAAATTCACAGCCTACCGTGAAGCCATTTTTGAGGATATTTGTCTTCACTTAAACCTGAAGTAACTTCTAGATTTTTGTAGCACTGACTTGGTGAAAAATAATGCTTTAGCCAGCTCACATCCAGTATTGGCTGTCACTGTGGAGCCTGGAACCAAGCTGGGAAAAGATGAGTGTTTGGTTTTGTTAGTGTGCTTGGTTATGAACTGCAACAATTCAGGCGTTGGCACATTTTCATTCTTTCTTGCTTGATAGTGTTTAAAGAGCACGAATTCTAGAAGGGGTTTCTTTAGCGGTACCTTTCAAGGCATTATCCAGAATTGTCAGGGCACTGGGATCTTCCTGGTTTACAGTCTGTAGGGTATTTGACTGACATGAACAGCCGGGTTTTTCACAAAACTTCTGAACCTGCTGTTAGTTAACATGACCTGTAGAAACAATCCACTTTACAAAGGTGATGTTTTGTCTCGTTTTGTGTTACTTCAGTCAGTGGGACGTGCCCTGACCCCCAGGTTTTACACAAACAGTGGTCAGAGAAAGCAGCGATGGTAGCCGAGACTGTACTTCTGTTCCTCGATTCTTTGCTAAAAATGAATGGAGTGCCTGTGTCCAACTGCTTCCTCTTTGAACAACGTCTATAGACCAAAATCCATTTGTGAACGTAATTCTGGTCTTGCAGCCTAATTTATTTTTTTCCTGTGGAGCTTAGAGTATGCTCCTCTGTTTGGCAAGGCAGGTTTCTCCTGTTCCATCAGGTTCCTGTTGCTGCCAGATTTGTGTTGGTTTGAGTGGGAATAGCAAATGATTCAATTGTGGTTTACAACCCCTTTAGTGCTTTTGTTCAACAGAGTCCCTCACTGACCTCTGTTGGGTGACAATGGCATCTCTATGGGAAGGTTAATTTGATAGGAATTCATAATCCATTTACCCAATGTGTAATGTAAGCAAGTGTCTTCTGTGTGAATAAGGAACCATTTTCGTTTACTGTTTTCTTATTGCAGATTTCAGGGGGGAAAAAAAAGAAGGTCAGAAAGAAATTAGCAGGTTGCAACAGGTACCCACTGTCTTTAAGGCTGTGACCTTTTAGTTGTATAAAGGAATTCTTCAACTTGGTAGCAGCTATTATAATGCTATTTGTGGGAATTAAAGCCAATATATCAGTAGTTGTTCATTAAGGCTTGTGAATGCCAATGCATTGACATACTGCAAGTGACTTGTGAACTTCAATGGTCATCCAAGAATGTATGGTGGTAACATGAGCAGTAATTATGGATGAGATTAGAAACTGCAAGTGAAAGTGAGCTTATGTCCTCAGAATGAAATAAGAAACCTGTGTGTGCATGGGCTCTGCATTTGTTGAAAGGAAGGAGTTAGGTAACTTCCTTTTGTTATAAACTTGACCTTGAGATTTGAGAAATGTAAAAATATATTTCTGTTCTCTTAAAGGTGCAATCAGGTTATTGTAAACTTCAGTTTATTTAAAATTCAACTTAAAATTGCAGATACATTCAAACATTTTTTTACATCAATAACTTCATACATACAACTGATACAATTTCAAGCTGTGTATTGATTTGGTATAATAGCAGACTTCTGCTCTCTGTCAAAAGCAAATTATTCATCCTGCTTCTTGCTGTATAAGAAATAGAGGAAGCTGTGATCTGGAGTCAAAATATCCCCCTTCCTAATGGATTTTTGAAGCGTGCACAGACCCAAGTAAACCTTTCAAAAGCATGCAGTAGTCTACATATGAACAAACTGTATCCAACCTTTTGTCACATTTCAATCCATAAGTAAATTCTGAGGGATCATGAATGCTTTTATCAGAAATGGAATCATGGTGTGGTTCTGAAGAGCAGACTGAACTGGTCAATCAGTGATCAAATCTGAGGGTTAGTCCTGTCCTGTGCACAGGCCTGGGGGGCCCTTGGAGCTGTCAAGGGTGGCAGCAGATGGAAAACTTTCTTCTACCCCCTTGCAGCCCCACTGCTGGAATTCTGACAATATTAGAACTGAGCTGGCTCACTGAGGATCAGGTAGGAATGGGAGCTGTTGAGAGTGTGCAGCATTGAGGAGTGGAAAGTGGAAGAAGTGGGTAAAAGTGGAAGATCCCTCTTAGCAATCTTAGCCGGGGTGGGATCTCAGAGCAGTGCAAGGTATTTCCTGGCATTGTGCCCTTCAGGTATTTCTATGTGCTGTAATCAGTATTTGTGAGCTTGTGCATCACCAAAAAAATCCTTTTTTGCCTTTATACCAATTATAATTGGAAAAGCATGAAATTTTTTGTAACCTTCACTCTTTGGAGAGTACTGTCATAATCCTCAACCCATGCAAGAGTAGAGTCAAATAATGGCTTTAAATTAGAGCAAAGCTTCCAGCAGACTATAAGGAAAATGGAAGAAATAGCTACCAAGTCTTCATCAAGTTTGTTGTTGCAATATAACTTGATGATCTTTAAATAAATGCAGATGTAAAATTTTCTTCAGTTCATTGGATGTTAAGATCCTTCCAGCTGTGAGGTGTAGCCAGAAGTATATCTCAACAGTGTGGCTAAACTTTTGCATATATTTGTCAATGCACTGATAGTTCTGGAAATTTTGAAGTCTCAAAGTTGAATCTTACAAAACCAGATTAATATCTAGAGAATTCTGTGATGTATCATACTGTGTATGAGCTGGTGTTAGCAAGAAGCTGGTGTCAAGTCTCAGTGGCCAAAAAGAAGCTGTTTTCAGCTGAGCTTGATTGAAAGAGGAACCAGTATTTTCTTGGCAAGGCACAAAGACTATCTTACCAAGGTATTTTACAGTCATCACATAGATCACTAAATTCTTTGTCAATCCATTGTGAAAATGAAATTTCTTAAGGCAAAAATGTGTTTGTGAACATACAGTGTGCTGTTTACTCTGCAAGGAAGTTGTACCTGCCTCTTACCACTGAAGCAGCAGACTCCCAAATGTTGTGCTCTGTGTAGGAATCAGCTATGGGCTAGAAACTCAGTGAGAGAACAAAAAATGAGTTTACAGAACAGATCATCAGCTTAAAAAAACCCTGCAGCTAAATTTCTGTTAATTCCAGGTTTATCTTGATGGTGATAAAAGTTGTCTGTAAAACTCAAAAAGACATTCTGGATCATGCTTTAAGTGCTGCATGAATGTTAGCCACTGTTCTGATGTCAAGAAATGACAGTAAGCTGGTTTGGGGAATTAAAAGAGCCTTCAAAAGTCCAAGTGCTTGGGAATTATTCCACACGTTTAATGTAAAGTTCTCCTTACTTGGACAATAAGAGACATGCTTCACCTCATTGATTTTGAAAGAAGCCATGATTGCTGCCCTTATTCTTAGACATGTAGTTTACTGCTGGTACTGACATGGAGCATGTCTAAGAACGTGCCTAAGAAACTGAGTCCCTTGAGGGAAGGAGCATCCAGTTCCAGGCTGCTGGAACTGGGGACCCAGCACTGTCAGGACTGGACAAGCAGCAGAATGTAAGAGTCAGCAGTGCAATTAAATGAATGGAGACTTTGAGCACTTTCAGCTAGGAGAGACTTTGGATCCAGTTTTGGATTTTCTTCCCATGTCATGTGTTCTCTTCACTCAGACCTGTCTTCACCCCTGGGATTCAGGATATTCAGTAGCCTCCATCAGCAGTGCTTTTTGCTACTCATGCATACATGTACACTCATGTAATATGTACATTGGTAGCAATATAACAGGTGCAGCAGTGAGCAAATGCAGCAAATAGTGGGAATAATGGGGATGTAGCATTTGGGATTGAGTCCAAGACTGCTGAATGGGATCCAATTCATTTGTTGCCTCTGTATTTGCTACATGAAGTCCTTGAGGGTAGATTTGCTTTTAGCAAACCACACAAGTTGGTGGTTCTTCCTCATGGAGCTGAAGTGCTACAGTTTATACTCATTGAACTTGCACGAATGCCTCGTCTGTTTTTCCAGGTTCTTTGTGCTGTGTAAACTTGAGTCATAATTACTGCTGTTGCCAGGAGGTGTCAGTTAATTTTTTCTGATGATACATTGGCATTTTGCTCTATGGTAACTACATGATGAAATCTTCACTTTCAAATTAGGTTCTGGTAGTTTTATCTTTCATTTGCATCTTGGTTTAAAGCAGTTATGCTCATTTCCTTTTTGTGTCATATAGTTGGGAGAACTTCTGTACTTTGGATTTGTCGGCTGCAGCCTTTTAAGTCGAGTAAAGGTGATTAAACAATGACATTTTTGACCTGAATAGTCTTCTCAAATTATTATTTTGTAAAAAACTCATAATCTCATTCAGTGGTCAAGGCACTTAGATTTCCTTTGTTCAGTCTCTAATCACCTTGTCTGTTATCTACTGGGACTTTTTTGAAGGCATACAGTAAAAGGTGGAAAAATAATTTGTTGTACCTGCCAGACCTTTATCATACATGTCATGGTGGGAGTTCCTTTCAAATGCTTCCTTAGAGCTACTTTCTAACGTTATTTTCAAAAAAAATTTACTGTGTGACAGCTGAAGGTGGTGGCTTATATCCTATGTGACTTGTTGAATAAATACCTTGGTTGGCTTTTTTGAAGAGCTTCATTGAGTGACAAGCTGGATGTTATATGGCATTCCTGTCTTGTTTTTCTTTTTTAATCTCAGTTTTTTCAGAAAGGAGTTAGATATAGAAACATGTTTTAGGAACAAGCTGGAGAAACACTTCCTGAGAGCAGGTGGATTTCTCATAAGTACTTAATAATTTTGAAATTTTATTGATCTGAAAACTAAGACACACTGAAGCAGCATATGTGTAACAGGTGGTCTAAGCCATGTAGATGCTGTGCATAAATTAGTGGTTTAAATCTAAGCCTGTAGTGATTAATAAGGAGTCTTTTTGTTACTGCTGTCTTCTGAAATCAGTCTTGTAATAGTTGAAAGTTAGTACTATGGAGAGGGATATGAAGAGTGTAAATTACTTTCTTGTGAAAGGGCTGGTGTTATACAGGTTTCTTTTTCTTGGAACTCATCACACTTTCCTCTTAGCTGCCCCAGTTGCCTGGAATAATTTTCACTCTGCAATACTGTTTATCAAGTAAATGAAGAAAGCCCTCCTTAGTGGTAATAAAAAATCATTCTTGTATACTAAAATATCTCTTTTTTTATTTTTCGTGTGTTCCATAAAAGACTTTTCATCATAACAATTCAGGTGATTGTCCAATAGTTGTCTTCCTTTGTAGATGCTTAGTACTGGTGTAATATTACATAAATGACTTTCTGTTGGGAACTAGCCTCTGGCACTGAGGGGGATCTTTGCATGGTGCTGGTCTAGGTGAAGATGTGACTTGAAGCACTGATAAAATTTTAGAAGAGAAACCAGGGTAAGTTTGGTAAAGCAAAGAACAGACTTTTATGTTGTCTTATAGGAGTAATTTAAAAATAAGACTTTGGACAATAGAAAATAAACATAAGAAGGAATGCAGTGTTATTCTGCAGATAACTGTTTTCTGTTTTGCACTGTTTGTTGCAGTGTGATTCAGCTTCAGAATCACCAAAACTTCAGAATAGATCTGGCTTTTAGCTTGTAGTGAGAATAAATACAGTTAAAACTCCTGTACTGTTTTGCTGTAACTACAGCTTGATTACCTGGGCTTTTGTAAATTTAATGCTCAAACTGGCTTTTTAATGTCAGTGGCATAAGTGATTAGGAAGTATGTTATAGATGAAGCTACAACTCGAGTTTACGAAGTCAGTTTGGTTGGCATCTTGTACCATACAATATATGACCAAAAGGCAAATTTATGGGAGTGGATTATAAACCAAGGCTTAGCTTATGAAGGGACAAACATAGTTCAAATAAAGCAATCTTTGTGTCTCATGTGCTCTGGGCTCTGAACCTGCCTTTATGCAGCTTCATTTCAGTAGAAACCAGCTAAAGAAGACAAAAAGTTGAGTTTTATGTTTTACTGTCTGAGTGGTGCAAGCACATGCAGCAACTGGGCATGAAGAAAATCTCCATTTTGAGGCCATCTGTGTCGGTTCTTTTGTCTGAACCTGACAAGAGGTCATGGCAGATGGTGGGGTCACAAAGTCTGGCTTCTGGGGCTTGACAAAATGTGTTCATAAAGCTAGAAGAATACCAACTGTTCATACTGGAAGAGCACTGTGGCAAAGGACTGTAATAGTTTATGGACAATACCTTCTGGATCACTAAGCTTGACAGCAAATAACTTGTGAAAGAGGAATGTAGTTTGCTTATCTGTAAATGACTTAAAACTGCTTAGCAATTATATTCTTAACTATGCCTTATTTGAGTAAATTACTTGTGAAGCCTCTTAAAGAAGGAGAGGGAAGTCAGACTGCAACATGAATTTTGGCCAGAGCTCTGGATGAGGTATTTGGAGAGTTCATCTGCAAGGGTCAGAAATGTCAACAAAGAACAGGCACAAAGATGATAATTTTCAGATGCTTTGCAAGGATTCAGTATTTGCTCTTTGCCGTGACCTCTGTAGCTTTATGGCTTCAGGTTACAGGATTACTACCAGATCCAGTCGCCCCTTTCCCCAGGGTGGCAGTAGGTACCTCTTCATAGTATCTTCTCTGAAGCCAGAGAAAAATTTGTATTATTTTCTTGGATATTTTGTGGTGAAACTAAAATGTACAAATTTTCACAGGAGAATGTCTTAGTAGAATTGTTTGGTGTTCACATGCTGGAGTCACTGCTTAACTATGGCTGCAGTAGGGAGGATCACTAAGGAAGATAAGTACAAGTCAGTCAACAGGAAGTGGAGGACATCTCTACATTGAATAAAATGGTTTTCCACTAGCATTTGAATTGATATGGTGTCTGAATAAACAAAACAAAAAAAATGTATAGAAACAGCCTAGAATTTAAAATTCTCCTGGGTTATCCAAAAGTACTAAAGCAGTGATGGGATGTGATGGTAGAGTTCCTCATTACTTACACACTACTGAAACAACCCCTGGCACTTTCCTGAGGGAGGTGAAGACACTGGCCATTCTCAAACTTCACGTAGGTTAAAATACAGGGGAAATGACATGAATTGCATCCTACTTTTGTAGCTGGTGAGTTCTGCTGTCATGACTATTCTTTGATAAGTAGTTTAGGTATCTTCCTAATTTTATGGAATTGATTCCACACTTCAAAGTGTGAACAGTTCTCTCTCCCTTATTCATCCAAATGCAATTCAAATGTCTTTTGTAGTCCATTTTTCAACTGCAAGTAGTACTTTTAAAGTACATTCAAGGTACCTAAATGCTTTGTCAAATTAATTCTATCTTTAAAATGGCTTGTGCTGACAGCATTGATTTGTAACTTTTCTTCTGTTTTTTGTAAGACTTCTGGAAGCTTTCATTTAAAAAATACGTCACTTTAAACTATTTTTTGGTATACTAAAATTTTTGTCTTTTCCTGGAATTCTAATATAACTCTAACTACACAGGTTTAATTAAAAAAACCATTTAAATGAAAATATTTAAAAAATGAGTTAGAGCTGAATGGTTTTTTTTCTTGCATGTTTCTTAAAAATTCTGAATGTTTTCTGTATATACACATTTCATTAAAAGTCTTCTCTGTTGTTGGTGACTAAAGACAGTGGAGAGAAGTAATTCACTTCCATTTTTAAAGCCAATCTGCATTAAATGCAAAAGATTTTAATGGTTTTAATTAGAAAACTCTAGTAATGATATAACATGGTTTTGCTAGCACATTAATGTAGTCAGGCCTTTATGTAAGTTGGGCCTTTGTATTTCATCTCTGCCTGTTCCAAGCAGTGAACATTTTTAGTATCTCTGCAGAACCTTACTATTGTGATGATTATTTTGTCAGAAGCTTGGGTTTCAACTAAGGTATTTCATTAACTTTCTTACAGAATGTTCATTTTAAAGATTCTGTGAAGATGAAAAGGGATATCTTATGGTTTTATGAAATATAAAGGAATAGTGTCTGACATGACGGCAAAAAATGTAAGTATAACTGTTCAACGTGTTACTTTTCATATTGGCATTCTGCCAGCCACTTCTGACTTTAGGAACTGTATAGACAAATATAAGAAATCAATCAAAAAGACCTTCAAATTCAGAAATCTTGTCTGATTTTTGTGTACCACAAATATGTACCCCATCATCTTTGATAAATTTAAACTGGTTAGAGGCTCTTTAAGCATGTGGAGTTTACTCAGCTGTGGATCAGGTTGATAACTGAGGCAATGCTTTTTGCTGTTTTCATATTGTTCCTTGCAGGTGCCTTCCAACTTGAGATATTCTGTGAGTCTGTGATTCCTCTGACATTTCTTCAAACTTATGCGAAAGCTGCACGTTTTTGTTGGATCTTCTCACCTTTGCACCTTTGTAAAATCCTTCTACTGAGTCTGAGTCTCATATCTCAAGAAAGTATAGAAAGAATGCATATTATTTTGCCACTGTTGGCACACTCTTGGTTTCTAGAAGACTGAAGGCTTCTTATTTCTTTGCTTGCTCATTAACCAGCCTGCAGTGGTGTCTCCAGGCTCTATATTTGACTCCTCTATCCCAAGTTCTGAGGAAGCTTATGAAAAGTCTTAACATCCTGACCTTAATTTTCTGCCTAATTAGCTGTGCTTCTTGAGGTACACGGCTTGTAAAGGGAACAGTTCTGATTAATCCTGGTGATCAGTGAATTGAGTATGACTTTGGGCCCTGGGCAATTTGCCTGTCAACTGCCTTTGACAGGACATCCTGCATTCTAGTTAAACCTGAGTGGGTTTAGGAACCAACACCACCAAAGAAGTGCTCCACAATAAAGGTGCAGGTAGCCTAGTTTTGTGCTCTGCTCATTAACTGCAAAAGCTTTTGTGCCCATTGGGTTAGATTGATGCCAATGACATGGTTTGGTTAAATAAATTCTCAAGTGTTGGAAATTTTTGTTGGCTTTATTAATAACTTCATTTTGTGTGTAGATCCAGGCTTTGAGGTGTCTTATATCTCACTTTTTGATTCAAGCTTATCAAGACATAAAATAAACTGACATGTATATTCAAAACCCTTTGCTTATTGTTTCATAGGTCATATTCAATTCTAGCAGAAATAAGTAATTCTACTGATGTATGTGTGACAGCTGCACAAATCCAGGTCATTTGTGGCTTTGACCTTTTGTTCAATGCAGTCAAAGGATAAATACCAATCCCAATAAAATCCATGGAGTGTTGTGTAATAGTCATACAGTGGTATGGGTTGGAAGGGATTTCAGGAGGCCATCTACTCTGATGTTTTGTGTAAAGCTCTTTGGCACTGGAACCCAATTGCTTGGTGCTTTGTTCAGAGCTCCATCAGGGCTTTGGATTTTGAAAATCTCCGAGGACAGACGTGACATTCAGTCTGGGTAACCTACTCTTGTGCTGAATATAGAAATATAATTTTGTTGTTTACTTCAGCACAATGCTATGGCTACTTTAGAGAAGAAATATTTTATTGGTATGCATGCTTTGAAATTCTGCATATCAAATTCATGCAAACCTGGTCAGGTATCTAATATTTATGGGTTAATTTTTTTTAAAAATCAGCTACTGTGGTGCAGATGCATGTAGGACTCAGTTTCCTTGTTTACCTGTTCTTATGGCAGTCATATGCTTTGTGTCCTTATTGGTAGCACATCTTAGGGTTTTCCCAACCTTGGTTACTCAGGATTGCACACTCAGGGCAATAGTGTCCACCCTGGTGTTTCCTGATGCTGTTAGGAGGCAATAATTCTTCTGAATTTGCAGAGTAGGAGGGTTTAGATTCTGTATATGCCTGGGGGTTTCTGCAGCTCAAAACCACTTTCAAATGTAAGGTCAGCATTTGTTACAGTGTCAGAAATGGTTTAATGATCTGCAGAGTGAGTTGAGAGAGAGAGAGCTTCTTTGTGAGAATACTTCCATCATTTTCCTTTATGTCGAAGCATCAAGGAAAGGAAATTTTAAAGTACTGCAATTTGGATATCTCCCAGAAAACTCTTGAAGGGCATGTATCTTTGGTTAAATATGCACAGCAGGAAGCTGCCACCTCTGCATTCTGCACTCACTGCCCCTCAGCTGGGCGTGTCTGTGCTCCTGCTGCATCACAGCCCCGAGCAGTGAGTTATGGCTGGAATGGCTCTTCACCTTGCAAGAAGCTGTGCTGAACAACCTTCTGTCCAAGGCAGCTTGTGCTTCAAGCACGTGCCAGAATGTTCCCATAGATTGAATGTGTGTGCAAGATGAATAACTTTCCCCATCACTCTTTCTCCTTCCTAACTCTTTGAGTGTGTGATGGGAAAATCGTTCAGGCTGGGCTCACTGCTCATTTTCTTTAAATGCAGGACCCTTTCTTGAATCTGCTTGTGGAATATTGTTGGTGGGTAATTTGACCTTCGTTAAATAACAAATCCAACCGGAGAAGCTAGGAGTAAGAAAATGTTGAATGAAAGTTACAGGTTCTCTTGGGAGAGAGATGTTTATGTGCTTACCATATACATTGTATCCAAATGTAATTCAAATCACCCTCTCCAACCGGGTTATTTCATTCTTTACTTACATGAGAAAATGTGTTTTTTCTTGCCTGTTTTGTATCTCCTTTCCCATCCGTACTTCAGGTAAAAAGACACCAAAACAGTGTGAACAAATGGAGAAAACAAAGAGCAAATATTCATGGTAAATTTATTGTTAGTTTAGTTTACTCAAATTTTTAGTTTTAGCACTCTAACAAATGAGTGATATAACTTCAGCAGGTTTTTTGAATAAGACTGTTCGTTTTGATTGTGAAATTATTTATCAGTGCTTCTCAGAGGGTGGCTGTTTTGCCGTAGATCAGGTCAGTTATCAGGCTGTGATACTCTCCTTTCATATGTCATGAAGCGTGGAAGAAAGTTTAACTGCGGAGGTTGGTCACGGACACTTGCCCAGCCAAGCAGTGGAGAAGGCTGAGCTACAAGGCAAGCTGCAAGAGCTGCTCGTAGCGGGTGGCTTCATCCAAGACTCTGGCTGTGACTTTTTTTCTTTCCCCTCACCCTGTTTGGAAACTTAGTCACCTAACAGGAAAGAGAAACAAACCTCAAAGATATTTAGTAGTCTGCAAAGGCCTGCCAACTCCTTTCTTCATCTTCCACCACAGAAGATCCAAGATGGAAGATGGAATCCATCGTGGATTCCTTGTGCAGCAGAGGAACAGGAGCAGGAGTCCAGCTCCTGCCATCCCCACTAATCCTGACACTCTGGGCCAGTGTTATAAAGTAGAAATATCACACCAGCAGTACAGAAAGTAACAAATGATACCAGTTAAACATTGGATTGTTTGCTGGTTGCAGCTTAGGAGTTGTTACAGTACAAGATTCCCAAAAGCAGTGTGTGGTCTGTCTCAGATGACAACATGGCCTGGAACCTCTTGAACACTGAGATGGAATCCTATAAAGGTCTTGCTGTGCAGCAGTAGCATAATGTTGCATTACACGTTGCTTCTTCTGAGGGCTTAGTTAGGATCATTCTTCTGCAAGAGAAACAAATTCCTTTCGATCTGTCACATTTCTCACTTCATTTCTCATGAAATTCAAGTTTGTTTTCAAGCTCTTCTAAACTTAGATACAAGGATTATAAAATTGGGAAAAGTGCTCCTCTTTATAAATACTACTAGGACCATTGTAATGAAAACAACATATTTCTGTGCAAACTGAAGTTCTGTAATTTTTTGTCATTTGGATCACTGAAGTACAACATACACACAAAAAACCCTCTCAAGTACTTTGTTGCATTTCCTTCTAAATCTTTCAGAGAATTAAATGTAAAGGTTAGAATTTTCATTCTACACTATATATGTATGTCATCTTCAGTTTTGATTAAAAAACTGATCTGAATTGATAGGGAAATGTACAGTGGTAGATCTAGAGCTGAACGTTCAATTGTGAACAAATTTTAGTGCTGTCTTTGAAGATGTTCCTTGTAATCCATTCTCTTGGAATGAGCTGAGGCCCATAATCTAACATGGTATTTATCCCTGTGAACCCCTATTCTTTCCTTGAATTTACAATTTCTCCCATTTGTGTTGTTCTAGTTGCTACAGAGGCAGGCAGGGGTCCTGGGAGAAGCTGACACTGTCGTTTGTGTGAAGGCAGCAGAGGTGTGAGCCAGCAGTGCAGCCTCTTCCCCTTGGCTGGGCCCTGGAGTGGCCTTGCAATGCTTTACTCTGTGCAGTTTCCACCCGTGCCAACCTCTGGTTAAACATCTCCTCGAAACCACATCCTCAGTGCAAGGAACCACAGTGGCCTCTTAGCACATGAGTGTTCCTTGTGCCCAAGCACAAGAGATCCTGGAGTGCTGCACTTTTCCCTATGGATCTGCTACCAAACCGTGCTAAGGAAAAGTTTTGGTTTCTTTTTATGTCTTACTCCCTTCGCCCTACTCCCATCTGGGCGTTCCTGCTCGGGCCCTCCCCAGCCCTGCTGCATCGCTGCTGCACCGCTGCCACCTGCTGGGAGACAGCCCGGGAACGGGAGGGGAAATGGGACAGCCCGCTTTGGACATGGCCCCTGGAGACACCGCAGCAGCCCAAGGGTGTAGGAGGGTCTCGCTGGGTGTGCCAGGAAGGGCAGGAAATGATACTGACAGTGTCTGAGATAAACTGAGGAGCTGTACTGAGCATCTCCAAGGGCTTGTTTGTAGAAGCACATAACTGAGCTCATTTGGGCAGTGTTTTACAATCCAGAGTAGTGCAGAAACAGTTGATCTTCTTACATGTCTCCTGATGGGGAAGAAATCTTAGAAGAAGTATTTTCAGGCGTCTATCACAATGCTATGTGCAGATTTTCCCCTACAAAAATTATTTGCTGAATACAAGGTCTCTAATCAGAATTGGGAGACTGAAATGCTTGTAGTAGGTATTCTTTTGTCTTGTGTAGTTTATTTTAGTTAAGTTGCTACTGTTCACCTAAAATTAAATGATGCTCCAACTTGAGTGTATTAAAATTCTTCAAGTGGCCCTAGCATAGGTTCCATTATTGCTACATACATCTGTAAAATTAAACAAAATGTTTGATCCTTCATCATATGATTACTTTCTTTTAACTTGGATAGTGGACAATTGTCCCAATGATTTAGGGAAGTACTCAAATTTTATAATATTTTAAGAAGAAGTTGAGATATGATGGACTTATCCAACTCTTCCCTTCTTCATCCAGGAGCTGTAATCTTGTATTTTTCTGTACAAACTACACCTTGCTATGCTTTGTGTGCATGCCAAAGTCTAAGTTGCACTATTCTGTATAATATTTAAGTTTTCCATGTCTCCAGTAACTAACCCTCAGTAAATCAGTGTATCTCTGAAGACTAGAGAATGTGTTTAGAATGCACCAATAGTCAAATCTCAGACCTGTAGACTGTGCAGCTCAGTACTCAGGCAACTGGACGTGGGCACACTTATGCTGTGTCATTGGTGGCAGCTGCTCCCTTTGGCTTGGAGGGGACAGTGCCTTACACCATAATAGCCAGAATGGGCTGCTTGGGTCATATGTAGTACATGGTCAGAATATTCAGGGTGTTTTTTAGGTAACAACTTAGTGAAAAGTAGAGTTTGTCTTCATATATACCCAGTAAATGTCCTGGATACCTTGCCTTGAGTCTCATGTTCTTATTAGACTCTACTCTCTGTAGGATTGTGATGTTTCATAATGCAGAAAGTTGCTTTCATATTATTAGTAGCATATTAGAAAACATAGAAAGGTTTATCATATTTTAAGACTTCACAAATGTTTTATTCAGGTTGGTGTGACTTCCACAAATGGGGACTTGAAAGGATTTATAGATCAGAACCAGAGTCCAACAAAAGGTAAGAGAATTCTATTCAATACATACATTAAGATTTATTTCACTGCATATGGTTGGTTCACATTTGGGATACTCAGAATTTAAATGTTCAGAATATATTTCATACTTCTCCACTGGTAGTTGTTTAATACCAACATGTAAGTGTCAGTAGCAAAGATGGGAAGGTCTCCAGGATTTCAGAGGGGAAAAGGTGTAGTAAAAATAGTAAGAGGATAAAATAAGCCCTTCCTTTCATTCCTTGATGGTGAATAATATGCTGGATTTCCTGATTTCTACCCCGCTCTTAAAGTCCCCTGATTCTGTTGTGGTCAAAAAGACAGACAAGGCTAAGCATGATGTCATACTTCTAAATGTTCTGCACAATTTACAATAATTATATTTTGTCCTATCCTGTTTTATATTAGCACTTCTAGGTTAATCACTTTTGACTCAAAAACAATTTATGATCAGTCATAACAGCTGTGGTATTCCAGTAAAATAAACCCCTTATCTATATTAGAAAATTCAAGGATTTGCAGTTTAGGAAACATTTCAATCAACCTTTCTAAGTAAATACTGATTTGCTGTTATCCACTGCAATAAACCAATGCATGTAGTAGCAGGAAGGTTGATTTTTGGCTCATGCCATCAAACCTAAGAGCCTGAGAAAATGAGACAGTCTAAACAGAAAATGGCTGGAGCTACAGTATCTTCCTAGTTTTCTAAACTTCACAGAACTTGACAGACTGGTGGAGGCCTTTGAGAATTATTTATTGCACATCGATGAGACATTGCCCTTTGTGCTTCATTGTTTTGTGATTATTGTGTTGTGATGCTAGGGAAAAAGACTAAGTTCAACATTGTCAAATAATTTCTGAAACAAGCAATTGATTTGTCCAGAAAATAACTGAATAACATTATAAAGTATGGGTCATTACTGTTAGGAATATCCCACTGACCCATATCCCACTCTTTATCAGACTTTGCATCTGGGATGATGGATGCATTATTACCTCCATTTTTATATATTTTATAAAATGTTATGATCTAGTGATTTTTTTTAACCTTGCGGTATAATTAGAAATTGTTGCCATCTCTATTGAAATAAAACATCTTGTTCACAATTGATTACTCTTCTTAGAACATCAAATATTCCATAAAAGCTGGGGAAACTTGTACAGATACAGCTAGAAAGCATCATATTCCAAGGGCTAGAAATTTTTGCTTTAAAAAAGTTGCATTTTTCTTTTCTTTCCAAAAAGATAATTGTGGTGTGTGTTTGTTATTTACCTCTAGCACAAACAGTATTGCATTAATGGAACACTTCAGATTCCCATGCTGAACCCTGAGCACATAGAAAATTCCTTGCAAAATGTCTTCCTTTCTATTCATGAACCCTGGTCTTTTACTTTTCTATGAAATCTGTTGTGAAATTTTAGGTTTACTGGGTCCAGTTTTGAACAATGCTGTTCTGCTCCAGGTGAGGCACTGCCCTGTCCTTTTGCCTGGTAACAGCAGCCTGGCTCTTTGAGAGCTATTTCAGACTGCACGAGGATGTCTTGAGACACCAAGTCAGCTGTTGGTGTTTCTGTGCTCACACAGACGCTGCAGTCTCCTTCCACAGCTTTACCACCACGAGATAATCGTTGTGTTGGGGAAATGTTCTGTCTTTGTCTCACTAAAAATGCCTAATCAAAGTAACTGCTCATGTGACCCTTGCACTTCAAAATAGATTTCTCTGCTTTTCTTCCATTCCCAGGCTCAGTTTTCAAAATCTCTTTTCTCTGCAAGTTTTTCCTCTGAACAATCTGAGGGAGTGACTCTGTTGCTGCCATTGCAGTGTTTGTTTGATCAGGCTCCATTTATCTTTCCCACCATTACCTTTAGTGTCCTTTACCTTTGGGGTCCATGCACAGCCTCTGGGTGTTTTCCTGGTGTATTTTGCTACAGGAGAAGTTAATGCTCACAGACTGCTTAGGTATCTGATAGAGTACTGCTCTGTCACTTTTGCTGATTTTTAAATCTGAATTAAAGTTTCTGTCTAGGTTGACAGGTTGTTTGGTTTATTTGGGGGTTCAGTTTTCTTGTTATAGCTTATTTCCTGTGTTTGTTATTCCAATTTTCATCTTCCCGCTGCAGCTTTTTTTCCTTCAGGCTTTTTAGAATACTTTCACTATTTATGTTTTTATTCCTTGTNAGTACTGCTCTGTCACTTTTGCTGATTTTTAAATCTGAATTAAAGTTTCTGTCTAGGTTGACAGGTTGTTTGGTTTATTTGGGGGTTCAGTTTTCTTGTTATAGCTTGTTTCCTGTGTTTGTTAGTGCAAATTGGCATCTTCCCGCTGCAGCTTTTTTTCCTTCAGGCTTTTTAGAATACTTTCACTATTTATGTTTTTATTCCTTGTGTAGATAATGTCTAGGGAAAAAACATTTCTAATACCCAGTGTATCTAAATGCAGTGCAAATTGACTAAGGAATTTGATGTTTTAAATGTGATGATTGCAGAATCAAAGCATATACATCCAAATATGTAATCCTCATAAAAAAACTTGCTGCCTAATTCTGAAGGGAACCAGATTTTTTTCCTACATGTGCCTAGAAGAAATTTCACAGTGCTCAGCAGAGCATCATCAACTCAAATATTGTTCACTTTGTTTAGTGAACAGTTCTAGTTCAATAGACAATTCACTTCCCTAGATGTGTTGCCTTTATCTCACAGGTACCAGGCTGTTTTGGCTAAAAGCCCCTCCCTTTGGAGCTTGTTTCTTCTGCTTGAAATGAACACTCATTGGGTCTGAGAGGGAATGCCACATGCAGATGGCTTTTGACAACGGCCATGGTACTCACCTAGTGCCAGGGACTGCTTGTGTGAAGACCTCCACTGGGTAAAATATTCTAGTAGCCCATGCAGCACAGTCAGGATATCTCCTTTCTGAAAGTCCTTTTCACTTGGTCTTTGACATAGTAGATTCTTATTGTTGTAGTTAAAGTTGTTCAGCTGTGACAGGATGGGATGGGCTGGGCTGGCTGTGCTTCATTTCCTTACCTGTAATTATTAGTGATTGCCATTATTCCTGTAGGAGACCTGCATTTTAATTTTCCCAGACAGAAAAAAAATGGTTCTGATTCTCATTGTTTAGTAAATGAATATTCTTGAGTTGCTGAATGAAAAAGAGATGCTTCCTCTCAAGTTTTGGAGAACACAGATGGCTGTTTGTAGCCTTGGGGATAGATCTGTGTATGTGTGTGTCAGCTATTCTCCTAGTTTTCCATCATGGATTGTGCCTATTGGGAGATAACTCTTGGGAGGAACCATGCTGACAAGACTGATGTGCTCCTGGGTGTCAACAGAACTTTGATGTCCAGTAAGGTTGATTGACAGGAACTAAGGAACTACATCCATCATTCAGGCAAAATCCTGATTTAAGTGGCAAAATGTCTTTGTGGTGTTGGCCCATTCTGTTAAAATGATTCAATAGAATAGTTCAAGTTAGTCCTTAAGCAGGTGTAATTAGGTTTGTGAATGAGT
Organism: Illadopsis cleaveri; assembly: GCA_013399915.1. Lineage (NCBI taxonomy): Eukaryota > Metazoa > Chordata > Aves > Passeriformes > Timaliidae > Illadopsis > Illadopsis cleaveri. The sequence goes on along the minus strand of VXBB01014220.1, from coordinate 183,982 downwards.
TGGATAGTGGCAGCTCTGCCTTTGGTTTGGAGTAATTGTTGTAAGCTGTGATGAATTCACCCAGACCTAATGTAGTGTTCATGATAAAAAGTTGCAGGTGTAACTGTGAGGATTTAAAAGTTAATCTGTTTGGGAGACACTCCCAGTCATTAAGTTACATGCTTGAAATTTTGTAATCCTGTTAACATCTATTACAACAATGGAAAATCAAACTGTTCTTCTAATGATTCCTAGCAGAGGGTGTGTCTGTGTTACCCCCTGCCCCCTCTGCATGCACAGGGATGTGTGCAGCTTTCAGGGCTCCGTGCCAGCTTACAGCATCCCAAGGCTCCCTGATCTGTTGGAGTTTCCTGGGTGGAAAACCCTGTGATAAAATCAAGATTTGCCATCAGGTATCAGTTGAAAGCTCACGTTAGTGGTCAATGAGTCATCATCAGCCCCTTCAGTTAGTGGGCGCCTCTGTGGCCGAGAAGTAGAGTGGGACTGGTGGGTGTTACAGCCCGGTTAAATCCCGGGATACAGAGTGGGACTGAGTGTTACAGCCCGGTTAAATCCCGGGATACAGAGTGGGACTGGGGGGTGTTACAGTCCTGTTAAATCCCGGGATACAGAGTGGGACTGAGTGTTACAGCCCTGTTAAATCCCGGGATACAGAGTGGGACTGCGGGGTGGAACAGCCTGGTTAAATCCCGGGATACAGAGTGGGACTGGGGGGTAGAACAGCCCGGTTAAATCCTGGGATACAGAGTGGGACTGGGGGGTGGAACAGCCTGGTTAAATCCCCGTTACTAGCCTGGGTGTGTGCACGGGGGGAAGGAGAGGCTGCTGTGAAGCAAGTGGGACTGGGCACACCTTCTGCTTCTGGGGCCATAGGTACAGGCTCTTATCTTAAAATGTGTAATGTAGACTCACACGATGGTCTTGAGGAATTCTGTCCAGTTAATACTTCTTTGTTACTATATTCCCAGTTCCTATGGGTTTACATGTTGTTCTCTGTTTACTGCTGTGGAGGGACAAGGGAGTCCAGCTACAGAACACCAATCTTGCAACAGGCTCCATGAGGGAGGAGCCATTAATCATATTATAATTGTAGAGAGTTTGCTTTGGGTGTTAATCTTCACTTCTAATACAACTTCACAAACTTTGTTTCAATGCATCTTTCTATTACACAGTACCTATCTTTTACTAAGTCCTGCCAGGGCTGGTGTTCTAAAAACTTAATACCCAGGGCTGCTGTAATAGAAGTACTTCATTGTATGCTTGAAGAGATCTGCTAAAATGACCAAGACATCAGAAGCAGTTATCCATAGGCCTGTGCCTGGTACTTTCAGATTCATACAGCTGTTTACTCCTGTAGATTTGTATCAAATTGAACAGTAAAAGACTGAAATTGTACTGCTCTGTAAGCCTGAAGTAGATTGAAAAACTCTGCTCCATTTTATTTTTTCTTTTCTACAGATCTCTTTGATTTCATCTCTATGGAATTTTTAAAGTTGGGTTTGTAGCCCAGTAATTTTATGCAATGCACAAATGAAGAAATGTACCAAGAAAATACTTGCATACTAATAATGTGATAATAATTCCATTTTTCTATATGCTTTTGTAATACTGATCTTGGAGATCAGCTAATGTCTTAGTGTAATAGAGGAGCCTGAGGACACATCACAGATGTTATTGCAAAATAATGGGCTGCTGATATCTCACAGCTCTGAGCTGGGGTTTTTGCCATCACTGTCAAGCCATAGGTTGTATTATTAAAAATGGCTGTTCATTGAGACACTTTTAAAAAGTGAACATTTGTTTAGAGCTCTGAATATGAAATCCAAATTACCAACACTTCCTTGGTGTTTTGTTTGAAAATTCAATGGCTTTTTTTGTTGATGTATGCATTGTGTGTAACCCCAGCTGGTTGGGCTGTGCTCCCCATCAGCCATGGTCTCCTTCAACTGGCTGTGACAGATTCTATAGATTCTCCAGTTGACATTGTTTCTGATCATCTTTGCAACTAAGCTGCAGACCTAACAGATTTAGTTATATGGGGGGAAAAAATCACTGAAATCTCTTTAGCTTCGTATTTGTATAGGAGTGCATGTTGTTTATGTGCAATTAAGCTATTTAGGGTGGCACATAATGATTTAAACTGATTTGATGAGGTGCTTAGTGTGTGCATGTGAGCATACATGTACATAAACATGAATAACTTTATCTGTGACTGCTTGAAGCTGAAGATCATTCAAATTGATTTTTTCTTTTTGGGCCCCAGTAAAATCATTGCACAAATGCCAGGAAGAATAGCAGTTATGTAGCAATGATGGTTTTTTAAAATATGAAATTGCAGCAGCACTGGTTTCTTTCCCTAAGAAACAATAGTGGTGACTGAAGGATGGAAAAATAATTTATGTAGAAGTAAAGTGCTTTTGTTCTGAGAGAAACATACATATATCCACTGGCAGATTCTTATTCTGAATTTGCTTCAGTGCCAAGGAGGCTCAGTTTGGGATGGCTTTCTGTGTATTGCAGTTAAAGCCTCCCTATGAGAGTTTTAAGTGGGTTTCTTTCCCATGTGCTTGGTTTTCCATAGGTAAATGGGAATAATGACGCTGACCTCCTTTGTGCCTTGAAAGTACTGCTGAGAAACATTATACACGAATTGAGTATTATTATACAAATCATTCCAGTTTGATCCATCTGTACAGACCTTTTCCATCCATGCAGTGAGATTACCGTGACTCAAGGCTGATGGGTCTCATTGTGTTCAGCTTATCACTGTACTCACTGCTCTTGTGCCCCAGGACATAAATCAGTATATTCTTTTTTTGTCCCCAAATGATGGGTGTTATTAAGACTTGACATTTATTTAGAATTTGGTCATGTTTAAAGCCTTTGCAGTTGCTTTGTGATAGCATACATAGTTACTTTGATGATATTTCTGCTTTCAGTTGAATATAGAAATCTATTGAATGTTTTGTCACATCTACTTTCTTCTAAATATAATAATATAATGATATGATATAATAATAATATTTGAAGCAATTGAGGTTACATGAGTATCCGGACCATGATGCTATTTGATAAAAAAGGAAATAGTAGGGAGGAACATTTTAGTTGTAAATGATAAAACTTTCTGTTTACTATTTTTCAACTGCTGGCAAACACAAAGAGCAACCTCGTACTGTGAAAAATTTGGTTGTTCTTTCTTTCTGGTCACTGTGGATAAGAAATACCTCAGTCATAAAAACAAACTGGTTCTTTTTCATCCTATCTGTATTTAAAAATCTACACATGTTCACATATTTATATTTGCCAATGAAGAAAATTCGAAGTAAGAACAAGGGCAGGAAAACGTTTCTTTGAAAACTTGGTCAACTCTTAAGATTGTTTTGACAGTACTGCTGCCAAAGGAGGGATTTGTGTAGGGATTAGAAGATGAAAATCTTTTTTATTGACAGTAACTCTGGCCAAAAAGACAGTTAAACACACACCATATGTAAGCAAATGTCTTTTTAAAATCAAGATCAAGTCATTTGAATGACCGTTGTATTTACTGAAGTTACCCCAATGGTGCCCATGTTTCTTTATCCAAGGAGCCTCGTAAATGAAGGCACAGGACAGCAGTAGCTGCTAATTAGTGGTTTATTAGTGGTTTTTGCAGGGTTGCTCAGTAAATCTGGTGGGTTTGTGTGGCTTTGGCCATGGGTCTGCATGTGTGTATGTGAGGGAAGTACATCCATAAAATGTTCAAAGTGATCACAGATGCAGCTGGATCCCATGGATCCCAGTCTGCGTGGTGCGTGCTGTGCCCCGTGCTGGATGTGTGGGTGTGCATTGCCTGTGCTGCTGTGCTCCTTGTCCAGTGCTGTGAGCCCCACATGGCCTCTCTGGCACACACAAACATGACAGCCCAGCGTCTCTTGCAGGCTGGGAAGTGCAGCTGGACACAACTCTGTGGTGTAGCCCTGTGGTAAAAGAGCTGGGAGCCAAAACCGACATTTCACAATTTTACTGCACTTGGCCATGTGACCTTACGCTGTCATCACCAGAGAAAGTCATTTATTTCTTTTCCCTGGTAAGAAAAGGGACAAGGAGAAATAGTACGAGAGCAGATCTTGGAGATAATGGGGTCAAAAGTTTCAGTTGCAGCAGGAAAGAGGAAAATTCCTACAGCAGTACTGGGAAGTGACTCGTCATTGATGGCAACAGCCTGGAATGAGGGAAGAGACTAGGTTTGGATGGAATATGCTGGCACAGCTTGGGAAATCCCGGGCAAGATCCTCTAGCAAAAGTAAAACTGGCAAGTGAGAGAACTATTTTGAGCTCAACATGGGAACACAGTGTATGTAAATCGTGAATTACTGTCTTGTGCTCTCTGGCACTATCTCACAAAAGATGTTTCATAACAGAGCAAAGATGTACTGGGGAAGTGGGTTTGCAAGTGTGAGAAGTTTATATTTGTTTTTCTAGGTGAGTTACATGGCTGAATAATTTATTCATTTTGAGTAGAGATGCAAGGTGCTTCTGAAGATCTTTTCAGATACAGATTGGCCTTTTGGAAAATTAATATTAAGTAGTAGTATTACTCCAGATGCCAAAAGAATCTACACAGAACATTAGAACATCCTAGTCTCAATTTGTTTGTATTTCTCATATATCTGTTGAATATTTCTTACGAAGGTGAGACTTGGCATAAATCTACATCTTTTCTACTTTTGTGCTGTAACTACAGAAAATAAGATCCTTTTTCCTCTCAGTTGTGTTGCTTCTGCTTTCTGTTGCAGAGAAGTTACTTTGTTGAATTTATCATTTTTCAGGAACCTCATGAAGAACAAAGGTATACTAAAATAAAGTGTAAAAAAAAAAAAGAGACTATGGTTCAGGACCAAGTGAGAAAAGAAAATTGGGCAGTGGAGGTGAACAGGTGATGTGAGAAAAGACAAGGGAACAGGAATGAGTAACACCACTGAGTCAGCTTGGGCCATGTGGGCTAAGCTGAGTGTTGGCTGGCTCCTGTGGGAGGAGGGCTGGTGCCTGTGCTGCTCTGAAGGGACCTGTCACCTCAGATGCCTTCAGCTGCTGTCTGCAGTGCCAGAGAACATTAGTAGCTCTCCAGGAACCAATCCTTGTCCTCATGACCCCAGCTAGACCCAGGCTGACTCTGGATTACCAGGCAGTGGCAGCTCTTCCTTCTATTTGGTTGTGCCTCAGAGCCCATCCCTCCCCAGGCTGGCTCAGGCTGTGTGTGGGAACGGGGGCTGGTGTTTATCGATCAGTTCCCAGCTCTCCTGCTTTGAAGCTGTCACAAAGGAGCTGCTGCCACCACAGTGTCTGTGGATAAGCCAGTGTGCTCAGGGCTTGGAGAGGTTTGTGCACAACAGTTTGAACACTCAAGGGGTAGTGGTGGTGCTGCAGCAGTTTTGATTTAAACATTAATTCCAAATAATCGAGATACAAGATGCAGTTTGGGATAGAGGAGTAGCAGTATTTTGGGGCTGTCAGCACAGAGCTGCCCATCTCTGTGGAAGGATGATGGAAGGCAGGATGGCTTAGATCCATAAGCAGTTTGGGATCACAGAAATGATAAATGTCTTGGGATGAGAACACGCTGCGTTGGAGATGGCATGGGAGACTTTATTGTGACATCCAGCTGCTGCTCTGTGGCTTTAGGTGAGCTGTAAAGGCATCACTTACTCCATCTGTACAGTGGCAGGCTGTGGTTGGATTACATCAGCAATGACTGTGTAATGAATGACAGCTCTGGACAGTCAGATGAGGAATGGTTAAGGCTTTGCAGGTTTATGGATGTGTATTTTGTACACGTGATTATGATTGTAAGTAGGATTTGTATATTGCCTTCTTTTAGAAGTATTCTCATTATTTTCACTTCTAATGTTGAGGAATGTCAGGTTGTGTGCTGTTTGTCTTAAGCAAGAATAAATTGTTTCTGGAAACAAAATACATGTAATTTTAAAAGTAAAATAGTAAAGGTATAGTTTTGTGAGGTGTCCTCATGGCATCTGCTGAGAGGTCTAGAGGTTACGTGAGAGTGTGTTCTCAGCAAAATCCAACCTGATTGCAAAGCGTTAGAGTGGTGTGAGAATTTGCCAAAGTGTTTTTCACAGGTTACTAAGGAAGTAATTTAACACTTCTCCTTTTAACACTCTTTTTAGGTAATATTTCAGTAATCACATTGCCAGTTTCCAGCACCAACTCTCCAACTAAGATTTTGCCAAAAACCTTGGGACCAATCAATGTGAATGTTGGACCCCAAATGGTAAGTTTTGCAACCCCAGTAATGCCAGTGGGGCATTGTGTAACTGGCTGTGACTTCCTGGTGGTGTAAGACAGGAACACACCAGGAACTTGCTGCCTCCTGCCTCAGCCACAAAGTGCCCCACCTGGACAGGAGGGTGGTGACCTAGGGGCACAGCAGGCCTGGCATGCCAGAATTGCCACTCACAGCAATGCTCTTGTGCCCTTAGGGAGTACCTATCTTCCTGGCTTTGAGTGGAAATTGAAACAGCTTTACCAGCTGACATTTTAACTACTACTCAAAAGTGCATTAAAAAACCCCCTCATTATTGATACTCTTTGAATGTTTTAAGTCATGTTCTCACCAGTAAATCTCCAGCATTATCAGAGTGTCTTTGATGTGTTGGTAGAAATTCTAAACTTGTTGAAACTACTCTTCTTAAAACTCTCCTGTCCATGATAACTGTATATGTATATTGATGTTCCAGGGATTTTGGATCTAGTTTTGAGAAAAAAATTTAGATTTTCTGGTGGCCAGAGAGCTAAACAGGCAATTCTGTGAACAATGGCTAGTAACCTAATACCTCCTTGCCAAGCACCTAGCCTGAGTACAGAACTGTTTGATGTATTTTATAAAAATGGTGTTGGGCCCTTTTTGCATGAGCAGTGTCTGCTGTTCCTCGGGGGGTTTGTCCAGCTGGGCAGAGGGGCACACACAGCACAGCCACCCCCGTGGCACTCCCTGCTCACAGAGCTCTGCCCCCAGCACTGGCCAGGGGCTGCCTGCCAGGAACAGCTCAGTGCGTCAGCGCTGATGCCCGGCTCGCTGCAGCCTGTGCCCTGTGGCACTGCACTGAACAGTTCTGCCACTGAGGATGTGTCCTGGCAGTGCAATAAATAGCCCACAACAGAGAGAGCACTCACTCAATGCAGTCCCTACTGTTATGACTGACTCCTCAAGCCCTGCTTCTGGTTTCAGTGAGTCCTGCTTGCAGGTTAGGTTCTATAGCAGGTAGAAGTTGCAAAATCTNTGTCACTCGCCCCGGGGCCGTTGGCGCCTGCCGGCAGCGCCGCGCTCGTTCCGCCGAGCCCCAAAACACGACTCAGCCCTGACACCTTTCTGCCTCAGGCCGGAGCAGCACTCTGGTGACAGAAGTGACACCTTTCTTGTGCCCGCCATGGGTAAAGCCAGGCGCCTTTTGTTCTCCGGTATCAGGAAATAAATACATAACCTGTACCTCTGCACCTGTGTTTTGGTTTCTCTAAAATTCTCTTTTCCCTTGGTTCTGTCAGGCTGCACATTTGCAAACAATAAATGAGATAAGTTTATGTCTTTATGACAAAAAAGACATGTATGTAGTCACAACGTTGTACCAGGGGGATGTGAAGTAATGCTCAATGAACTAAGGAAATGGGGAATTCTTCACATACCATTTTTCTACTTGTCTAAACAATACTGATGGATAGCAAACAAATGCCGTGTACTTATCTGTAGTTTGTCTATATATGCATATATATATATACACTTGCAATACCTACATATCTGCTGTATACTTACAGCATATACTTAAAACAGTTACCAGAGTGCCTTGGGATGCTTACACAGGTGTTGGATAAGTTAAATAGTAAAGGAAACTATGATGTTTAGTACAGTCACTACTCAAAATGTCACTAATAAATGGAGTAAAGCAAAATAAAGTTTTAAAAAATTAGGCAAGGTATAAGAGTAAAAAAGCACTGTCCAAGAAGCTTTGATATGAATCTTACCATAATGAAATCAAAATAATTAAATGTGGTTTATTTTAAAGATTAGCTAATCAATACTGTTTCATTGTTAAATATTATTTAAATTATTCTGGTGATCTACTTTGAAAAAGAAACTTGAATGCGATTTAAAAGTCAAGACTGGGTGTCTTGGTGTTAACCAGTGTACTTACAATTTCACCAGGTTTGCATAAATGTAANTTCTGCTGCTTTTCAAGGATAGGTCTATATTCAAAAACCATTTTCTTAATAAATAGTCCTTAATGCAGGCTTTCTAAGACACCCAGCATACAGCTGTGTTGTGCCAGGCTGTTTAAAAGCAAATGCTTACAAGCTCTCAGTAGTGGCAATGTTTGCATCTGCTGTGTCAGCAACACCCTGTTTGAGTAATTTATTTATTTAGACCTTATTTACCCTGTGGGTTCCCTGTGGCCACGCCGGGTCCTCCAGAGCAGCGCAGAGGCTCCGGGGCCGTGCCGNCTGTAGTTTGTCTATATATGCATATATATATATACACTTGCAATACCTACATATCTGCTGTATACTTACAGCATATACTTAAATCAGTTACCAGAGTGCCTTGGGATGCTTACACAGGTGTTGGATAAGTTAAATAGTAAAGGAAACTATGACGTTTAGTACAGTCACTACTCAAAATGTCACTAATAAATGGAGTAAAGCAAAATAAAGTTTTAAAAAATTAGGCAAGGTATAAGAGTAAAAAAGCACTGTCCAAGAAGCTTTGATATGAATCTTACCATAATGAAATCAAAATAATTAAATGTGGTTTATTTTAAAGATTAGCTAATCAATACTGTTTCATTGTTAAATATTATTTAAATTATTCTGGTGATCTACTTTGAAAAAGAAACTTGAATGTGATTTAAAAGTCAAGACTGGGTGTCTTGGTCTTAACCAGTGTACTTACAATTTCACCAGGTTTGCATAAATGTAAATTCTGTCTATACCGTAAAGACTTTACATTGAATTCTGTAGGTACATTTGGTTGCCTGAGTCCCTTGGGATCTTGTGAATGCTAAAAACTGCAGGGAATGCTTTGCCTGCAGTTCAGATTGTCTTTTGTATACACAATTGCAAGGGACAAATCCATTGGAAAGAAAGAAGGCTGTATTGATTACATTGATCAAGAAGTTGCTTAGATGTACTCCTGAAGAAACAATTGGGTGTCTATAGGTACAGAGCCTATCTGCCATACCTAGGAATTACTTGGAATCATTTGGTTCTTGTCCATATGAATAATACAGTAATATGGTGCAATTAATAGGAAACTTAGTGCTGTAATGGCTTTCCTGTGTGAAGATCTTCTGATGCCATTTCTTCTGTATATTATGACTGCTTGGATCTAGTTTTGAGAATTACTGGTACAGAATTATTATTACTTTTCTTAGTGTACTGCTTAGTATGAATTTTGGGCTGTAGTAACCTCTGTTTTCTTAAGAGAGCTGTGTTTTTTGTTGCTAAATTTTCCAGATCATAAGCACACCACAAAGACTGACCAGTTCAGGGAGTGTTCTGATTGGGAGTCCATATAACCCAGCTCCAGCAATGGTCACACAGACACACATAACAGAGGTGTCCGGCTGGGTCCCAGGGTAAGGCTTTTGTGTCACTTAAAGATGTCTGAGCATCTGTTCTGATCTTTTCCTTTACTTAAACTGTTCCATCTGTACACTGACTTACAGTTTATAGTTCTTGCACAACTAAATGGAGTATGGCATGTGCTTTTCAGACTGGGAGGCACTTCTGATGTCTGGAGAGTGTGGACACAAATTACAAGCACCAGTCACTTCACTGTTGGCTTTAATTGTGGTTTCTGACAGTGTCTGTTTCTTGGTGAAAATGGACAGTCACAACAACTCCTGTTAAAAGAAGCTTTTATTTTTTCCATAAGTTCATGGTATATCCATGTAGCACTGCTATTGAGCAGAGCAGCAGGTGCCTACAGGGAAAAGCTGTCAAAAACACTTCAACAGACATTTAAGAATAAATTCTAATAGAAAACTTTGAATATAATCAGTGTGGTATTTTTATTACTATTCTACATTAACAATGAGTTTCATGGGGTTTTGAGGTGCTCCAGCCAAACATAACTTTCTTTATCTCTTCTAATTAAATCTGGTCTTTACAGTGTTTCTTGGCATTTTGTTTTAATATGCTGAGGTTAACTGTCTCAAAACAGAGATGTAGTGCTTTGCCTATGAAAAGGTAATATATTTCTGCATCTAGAATAATTTTTCTGATCAGTGATGAATGTCAGTATTACCTTTTCAACCACAGAGATGGGAAATGGAGCATCTAGGAAAGAGCAGAAATGAGAGTTCCCTGTTTGTACCTTGACTTTCTCCATTTTGCTCTGTAAGCAAGGTCTGTTATAGGTTGTACTTCCCAATTACTGTATTCCCCCTCAGAGAGTCAATCAATTACAGGCCCAGCCACACAGTTTTTAAGCTGAATTTTTTTGCTGAGTATGTGTTCATTTCCTGAAATACCTTTTGAATGTAGTTAGTTCTGATTTTATTTGAGAAACGAGTTGTCAAAGATTACTTTTTTTCTGCAAATTTTGTGAAATGTGGAGGCCAAGCAGATGTTCCTTCACTACTCAGAAGAGGGACGAACTCTACTGTCTGGTCACAGGTTGCTAAACCAAAGAATCAACATGCCTCACTTTCCAAAGTGTCATCCAGTGGTGGAGATTCCCAGAGCAGCCTTGTGGCAGTGCATCAACCACCACCACCAAGAAGCACAATCCAGACACAGGATTTCCAATGAGCTTTATCTTCTGCTTCATCCATAAAAAGGCTCAAGACAACTCCAGACAGACCATAGTGATCTGGACAGAAGTCCATACAATAGGCCATATTTTCATTTGAGGAACAGAGCTAAGGGAGGGTCTGTGGTATTCCTGAACTGAGGTAGGGAGCCCTTGCTGAAGACACTTCAGAAGACTGCTTGCTTTACCCATTGTTCACTTCACAGACTCCAAATTATTTCCAAAATGAGAGGAGCAGGTTCATTGGCAGGGCTCGGCACAGGCTGTGGCAGCTTGGTGTGCAGAGCAGGGCACAGCTCTCACTCACTGCTGTTCCAGGGCAGCCCTGGCCCCAGCTGCTCAGCCCCCAGTTAAGCACCATGGACAGAAATCCCTTTGGTGCTGCTGAGGGAGAGGCCTGGTTGTGCATTCTGGATCACACAACCAAAGTGTGCTGGCTTTCAAGCCCAGCTTTTCAAACCCATCATTTTTGTTCAGCTCCCTTCCCAGCAGTGTCAGGTGTTCAGCTGTGTAAGTCTGTGCTGGGAGCCCTGCTTTGGAAAGCGTGGGGAGACAACGTTCCCCAGCTCAGCACAGCTCTTGGGCACCGCCCTGCGTCAGCTGCAGCAGGAAAATGCACCTCTGGAAAGCAGCTCCTGCCTGCTGTGGGGCATAAACAGGATGATAAAGAATGGCCAGTGATTGCAGACTGCTGCTGCTCTTCAAAATTCATGGCAGCTGCGTCTTTAGGGTCTGTCTTCAGCTCTGTATGCATCAGCTCCAACAGGAACATGTTTAGTGTTTTACCTTGGGGTTTCATTTAAAGATTCCTGAACATTCACTGGCTTAAAAATATAGGATATCTTATGAACTGTTTAAAGACATTTTTCTTCCACATGGAGGAATTTTAAATAAGAATTTTCAAAGGAGCCCAGCTTTTTCTTTTTGATGGACTTTGGACATCTAGCTCCCCCCAGCACTTCCTGTAGTTCCAGGTGAAATGACTTCCCTCAATTCCTATGGGCAAAGCATGGTAAAACTGGGAACAGAATTTGTCTGGCAGTGAGCTTCGACAACTTCCTCCACAAGTCCTAACTACCTTCCCTTAATTTTTGTCAAGCTCTGTGTGTTGTATTTTTCCCTTTCAGTAAACATGTAAGAGCAAACACTAGAACCAGCTAGGCTCCTATACAGTGATTTTAGTGGTCTGCAGATACAATGTTATTTTCAACTTAAGTTTGAATTGTCTTGTCTTAGGGAGCGAAAACGGAGTCAAGAAATTATAGAGTCAGATTTTTCAGAAAGGTGAGTGTTACTGAATGTGTATTTTATGTATAGAGTTGTACTTGGTTTACTTCAGATTTGCCTTTCAGAAAGACGACTGTCCAGTTCCTGCTTCCATCAGTTTTCACTCCTTCACATCAAAGCTGTGTTGGGGTTTTTTTTTTAAGTCTGCTGATGTTCCTTTTTACTCTTTTTTGGGTTTTTTTTTATTTGTATTCTGTTTTCTTAAATACATCACAATTTTGAAAACCATTCATGGTTTTTTTAATAGTTTCTTTAGCTTTTTACTGCTGCCAGGGAACCTTTTTCTGTAAAAGAACAGCTCTCCCTGGAGCACATTGTCAAATGAAACCATGACACTAATTAAAAAAAAGAAAAAAAAACCAAACCAACACAGCTGAACTTTTTAAAAGCTTCTATTGAATTACACATCCAGATCTAGTTTGTGTGATAAAAACAACTGCTCCTGTGTTTTTTGATTACCATTACCTAAGCTCTTGCTTCTCTGGAAGAAGGTGAATGGAAAATAACCCTGACACTTTGCCAGTTCTTAATTTGGCACCTTAAACCCCAATGAATATGCACTTACTCTCCACAAAAGAGATTCTTGTATCTATTCTACGATGGACACATCATAGAATAGATGTATATATATATGTATATATACTATGATGTATATGTATGGATATATTCTATGTGAACACACCTTAATTCCCCTAATGACCAAGTTTAGTATGTCCTGCTGTATTTTAAATAGGGATGTCTGAGCCTTTCTATTTTAGGCACACACATGAGAGATCCAAATAAACCTGGCTTGCAGGCACATAAGCACCCGGGGAGATTTTCCTCTTTTTTTTTGGTTGTTCTTTTGTGAGACTACCTGGAGATGAATTACAAATCCATTTTAAGCATCTTCCCAGCAGCATGTGTTGAAATGCTTTCAATGTAGAAATAGTCGAGGAAGGGGAAGGGGCTCTAGTGCACTTCTTTGCAAACTTGTAAGAAACAAGAAACTGGTGCAAAAGTTTTATTTTTCATTTAGATAGTCCAGATTTCTGTTGCAAAAGGTAGACCTTTTGCTGTGTAACAAAGTAGCTTATTAACATTCAATGTGTTAAAATAATACTTTTCTCGTTTCAGTAAGAGAAGCAAGAAAGGAGATAAAAACGGGAAGGGTCTGAGGCATTTTTCAATGAAAGTTTGTGAAAAAGTTCAACGTAAAGGAACAACTTCATACAACGAAGTAGCTGATGAGCTCGTATCAGAATTCACAAACTCCAACAGCCACCTACCAACAGATTCAGTAAGCAAATAAGTGTTGAATTTTGTTGCACCAATACAGATTTATCTGTTTTATCATAGAATTCTGTTTCTGCACTGTCCTGCCACAGTCCATACTCTTCTTCACTTAACTAATTCTCAAATATAAAGACTTACTCTTTGAAATCTAAAAATACAGAATTAAGATGAAGAATTGAACTCCCTCTAAATTATCAACAAAGTAGAGGAATCCACCAAAATAACTCACTTTAAGAAAGGGCTGCTCTTGTATATGTGGTCTTGTCAGGCTTTTCAACTGTGCCAGACTTGCCATGATGGAATTTCCTGCAGAGATGCTTCAGGAAGGCCTGAAGCTTCCATTTGCAGCCAAGCATACTCATGTGATATGCAAGGGGTATCACAGATGAAGGATTGTGGTTTAACACCACTCTGACCAGAACTGCCATTTTGGCATTTGATCTTCTCCATGTCTATGGAGCAAAAAAATTTGCTTTTCCTTTTTGAATTCAGTTATTTTGTTGTAATTAGTGCATTGTTTTCTTAGCAGGCTTATGATCAGAAAAATATTAGACGGAGAGTTTACGATGCCCTCAACGTCCTGATGGCAATGAACATCATTTCAAAGGAGAAGAAGGAAATCCGGTGGATCGGCCTTCCTACAAACTCAGCTCAGGAATGTCAGAATCTAGAGGTAAAGGGAGGTACATGGGAAATTCTGTTTTGTTCACATGTTGTGAGAATTGAGTTGCTCTTCTTTAGAAGACGGATTTTTTTTCTCAATTTGAACCTGATTAGTTTTGATGCTCGTGCACTATGAAAATACAAATTTTGATATTGGAATAAACTGAAAAAATATGTTTGTATATGCTTAGTTCAGTTTCATTTAGTATACATTACATTTAGTTATTTAAAAAAGCCAAGCTTTTAGAAGACGGATAATGGACATTGATTAAATCAGGGATTATTTTAAGACTGAAGTCAATAGTACCTTGAATCAGAAGAAAGTCAAAAGAATTTATAGTTCAGTTATGCTCACAAAATGGTTTACATTTAAAATGAGACGAATTCTCTATTAGTGTCTGTACTTGGAATATTTTTATTTCAAAGGAAATTAAATTGAAAAATAATGCCTGCTGGAAAGTCAAATACTAATTATGAATTGCCAGAGAAAGCAAAAAGAAGTTTTATTTATCAGTTTTTCCATTATTTTTTCAGCAGGCTAAGAGTTACAGTGTTTTCTGCAGGGATGCCAGAATTTATATGCACAAATGTTGCCTGTCCTTCAGGCCAAATGTGCTATAAATAAAAAGAACAAGTCACTGTATTTACTGCAGCGTGCTGTAATGGCTGTCTGCAAATACATCTCAGTTTGTGACACTTGGGCATTAGGTATCTTAAAAGGTGGGTGAGTGCCTCTCCAGTGCAGAACATTTCTTTTTGTGCAGGGTCATTTACATCGATTGTCTTTCTAGATGTGGTAAGAGAAAAGCTTTTACTGTCCTTGTCCATTACAGCAACTTGAAAAATACATCCATCCAAGGAGAATGCCTGTGTTCAATCATAATGCTCCAGGATGTTTGGGTTTTTGGGTTTTTTTTAAATTCTGGATAAATCTACATTTTGCATGCATTCATGTGAATGCATTGTCTCCAGTGCAGGTTATTGTTAGAGATATGGAACTTGAATTTCATTGTCTCATTCTCAATAATCATATGCAATTCACTGTTTCAGACTCTAATTACACACACACAAAATGGAAGCCAGGCATATTTTTGAAAAACTGTTGGTTCCTCTGACATAATAGAAAAGCATGTAAAACAAAGCTGCATTTTCATGGTGTGAAAATCAGAATTAATTTTGCTTTTAAAGCTGTATAAAGTGGCAACTGTTCTTACCGTGTAAATATGTAATAAGATTACCAGTACCAAAATCAGTGCAAAAGAACTTGTTATATAGAAACTATGCCTGAGTGATATCTGCACTGCTTACTGGTTTTAAGAGTCCCAGCACAGAAAGCCCTCTGAAAGATGCATTTTAAACATTAAAGTGAGGAGGGAATCACTACAAAGCAACCTTGTAAATAAGATAGAGGAATTTGAGCCAGCTAAGTTTTAAAAGACCACATAACTTAGTTTCAGCACTTGAATGAAAAGGTAATTTAAGAGTTTAGTGTTTTGGGGAGCCAGTGATGCAGTGCTGGCACCAAGAGGATGATAAGCAAAAACCCCTTTCAGCCCCAATGACTGTTGTCCAGTTCTTCAGCATTGCCCCAGAGGACACTTCCAAACACTGCTGGACCTGCAGGGCCAGCACTGCCCTGTCCCAGCTCTGCCTGTCCCAGGTACAGCAGCTTGGCCACATCAGTAACTAAACTGCTGCAAGAGCTGTGCTCCTGTAGAAAATGGTACCTCTACCCCTTTTTGTTGCTGCAGTCTTGTCAGTTTAATCAAGTCTCAAACAAAAAGTGGAAGTCCCTGGTAAGATATAGGTGATCATAAGCCCAGCCTCCATATATTTATGTCTAGTAGCTTGCAGCTAGGAGAACAGTGGGACATGCACAATTCCAAAGGAGTGGAGGGCAGCAGGGAAAAAAACCCAAAGCATCTCCTTGAACAAGTTTTTGATTTGGTGCCAATTGGCACTCAGTGCAAGACAGAAGAGGCAGAATGGAGGGGAACATAATAGTCTCTTGTAATAATTAAATCCTTACTGGAGTTAAAATTGTTGACAGAGAAAGACATTACAGTCTGTCAGACCTGTTTAACGGAGAAACTCTTATGCCCGTGCAATTTGCCCCCATTTACAAAGAAAGCCTGTTCAGTTTGGCACAAGGGAATGGACAAGGTAATGAAGTATCTTGATGCATTTACATTTATCTTTTAAGATAGAAAAACAGAAGCGGATTGAAAGAATAAAACAGAAGCGAGCCCAACTGCAAGAACTACTACTGCAGGTATAATTAATTTTAATTTTTTCCCCCATAAATGAAAATATCAAGTGCAAATCCAGCTTGTTAGACCTGAGTTCTTTCTAGATTTAACTAACAGCTGTGACATACTAAGGAGAAAAGTTTGACCCTGTGACCTTTCTGGATTCTGGTAGGGGGACCTCTTGCCGACACTCTGTGGTTCAGTTTTGCCTGCTGTAAACCAGCACGCTCCATCTGTGCACCACAAGCTTTCTAAGTGTTCTGCTGAAGCTTTGCTAACCTCAGTGGGAATGGGAGCAACTCACAAGTCCCCTTTGTGGACTCTAAGTTCCCCTAGAGCTACCCTGAGTCATTCTTCAAATTTTCTCTTTGACCTAAGCTATGAAGTTCACAACAGAGAACTTGTATAAATGTCTGCAGAGTTGTTTGGGGTGACACAGACATTTCTGGATCTTAAGAGTGGAAGGCTGGCAAATCCAAAACCTTTACTTTCAGACCTTTACATACCTTTGAGATGATTTTTGGCTTTAATTGCTGAACTATATTTCAAATGCATCCTGTTTATAAGGTAACATTTTATAAACACACTTAGGAGCATTCCTTAACATTCCAGTCTGTGGAGACTTTTAGTAATTTAAATGTAATCAAATGATTTTATGAGATAACAGGCAATAAGGCTGTATTTTTTTCCTGTTTCAACTACGCTGATATAATTTTCATTATATTCGCTGAAACTTCCAAGTATCTGATGCTTTTCTTTGCTCATCACCAAAAGCTGTTTCTCTGCTTAGGGTACAGTTGGGATTCTATCTATCTGACCTAATACATCAACAGTTCCTCCAACAGTTACATGAAATTACATGGATGAAAATAAGGCAACTCAGGTCCTCTTAACTTTTTTGTCCAAATATTGACAGAGTTTACTCCCTTACTGTCCACAACTGTCATTATTGCCCTGAATGTGTTGTTAGCCAAAGGGTTTACCAGTCCTTTGGGATTCTGGCTATCCATCTTTTTCCCCTTAAATGGAATAAGCAGGGGCTCAGGTGGGTAAGTACACTGACTTCCAGTCCCTCAAATAACATTTCCTAAACACACCCATTTTCATAAATGTGGAGTCAGATATAAGAAACCAGCAGGCAGCGAGTGGCATCACAAACAGCACCTGCTTATTAACTTGTAGAGGAGAATTTCCAAATGAATTCATTTGAAAGAAGGTGGTGATGGATGAGAAGGGAAGGAGAATAAAAATACAGAAATGGAAAGTGGGGGAATTTTTGTTTCAGTGTAACTATCTCCTACCATGAGGTAATTACGCATAAAAAGGACCAGAGAAGACTTCTGACTCCAGAGCCTTTTCAAAGGGATTGGGGAAGCATTCACCAGCAAGCCTTATTGCTCCTTTCTTGTTTCTTCAGGGAGTGTGAGGGGGACAGAGTCAATAGTATATGTGTGCAAAAATGGGGTTTAACTTCTGCTCCTGGCGAACTTCACTAGTGCCAAGACAAAGTCAGGCCACAACTCACTTTTTGACAAAAAATTACTGGAGGTATTGAGTGTTGGTAAATAAGACCTATGAGGTTTCATTTCCTGGAAACACTGATGTCTATTCTTCTATTGTCAGTGATTTTTTTTTTCTTGTGTTTTACAGCAAATAGCATTTAAAAACTTGGTACAAAGAAATCAGCAAAATGAACAGCAAAATCAAGGCCCTCCATCTTTGACCTCCACAATACAGCTGCCTTTCTTAATAGTCAACACTAGCAAAAGAACAATTATAGACTGCAGCATATCAAGTGATAAGTGAGTCTTTATGGAATTCATTTTTATTATTTTACTTTCTTTGCGGACTGGAATTTTTCGTCAAACCAGTGAGGGAAATTTTTCTAGTTTACTAGAACTAATTATTGTATTTACATTTGCAACTGTCACTTCAGGGGGTTGCTTGTTGTTTTTTTAAATATTTACTGCAACTGCAGTAATAACATAAGTGAGTTTATTAACACTGCCTTATGGTCTCTAGTTAAACCAGGCTGAATTTCAGTGTTGTAAAAGGCACTTCAGGCTGACATTCAAGGAGCATTCCTTGCACAGGAGAAATAACTGAATGAAACTATTTACTAGGACAGCACTACCTTTTAAAGCAGCCATGTGAATTCTTACTCTTAGCATGCCATAGAAATATACACAGTCAGAAACACAAGGTTATGCATGTGACACAAAAATAACATACTCAGATGATGATAACAACTTTGAAAGTGGTTTTTAACAGCAAAAAGTTCTCTGAAGGAAAAGATACAGAAATTTGTGATACTGTCTTTGTAAGCAAACTGCTACAGTTGCATTCGCATTAATCTGAAAATCTTCCAGTTATGTAATTGTGAGTGCTTGTGCTCTTCATCCTGTGAAAATATGGCTGAAGTTTGAGGTGCTGTTGCGTTAATTGGTAATCGGCTCACAATCAGTTTATTAGCTGAAAATAGCTGGCTTTGCTCTAATACTGTAGATAATAGATTTCACTCTGTGGTATGCAAATCCTGTACTGAACTTCAAGTCAATCACACAGCAAAAATAAACAGGCTATAGTAACCCACCAGCATGCAAAACAGCAATACTATTGAAGTTGAATTTTTGTAGAAAATTAGACTGACGTGCAATATATTCTGTGACAAAACTTGTGGAATACTCTCATGAGCATTGCAGTTCAGCAAGTTGAGAATTTTAGGATCAGTTTTGATTTAGCATAATTATACCCTTATTCTATAGTCACACTCTAGAGGTCTTCCTGCTCTTTTAAACAGGAGTCTACATTTAGGTTTGAAGTTGTTAAAAAGTTGAACAATTTCATACTGAAACTTCAGAACTGCTGCTTTGAGCTGTCAGAGATTAATGTGGCATCTGGGATCCAGAGCAGTATAACACACTCCTCTGCTCTCCAACTGTGTGAAAACTCTCCTACTAAATGTGAGCATGCCAAAATTATTGAAGCTGTTGATACTTTAATTTATGTAACTCAGCTCTGGTAGTATGTCACCTAGAGGTCATGAAGTGTACAACCCAAATTAAGCCAGCTTTTCACTGTGGTTATTATTTGTGCAACTAATTAGTGGCAGCAGAAATAGGTAAACAGTGCCAGAAGCTGCTCTGTTTTAACCACTGTTATACTGATCTGCTAAATAAGGCAGTTAGCAAAGATGGAGAATTCCCAGTCTGTAGAGTTTATTGCAGTGCTTGTGCTGCCTGACTCCATCACTGGTCAGCCTGAATGCTTGCTCTGCATTTGGTTCCAGACTGAAAGCCACTTTTTAAAGGGCTTCCATTTTCCTTTCTTCCCCAAGTAACAGTTATATAAAGTACTGATGTTTATAAGTCCAATGAAGAGCTAAGCTCACAGCATTAGCTACTCAAAATTGTATTTACAGAGGAACTTCTAAAGGAAAGTAATTGCTTGGAAATGTTGTACATATATGGGTGATTTAGTATCAGAAGGAAAATTGCTTTGTGTCCTCTAAGCTTCTTTCCTATGCAAGAACAGCCAAAACAGAATGAAATTTCTCACAAATAAAAAAAGAGAAAAGTTAGTGGGCAAGTTGTGTTTAGAGTTTGAGAAAGTAGATGGGTGCCAAGCAGCATACTGGGAATGGCATTTCTGAAGTTGGAGTAGGAAAAACAAAGTCTTCAGGTAAAAAGGAAGTAGTTAAGAATTAATTTTAAAGATGAGGCACCTGACTAAGTAAGTCTCATTTAAACAGGAAAAATGTATTTAGTGTATATGGTACTTCTGTATAAATGCTGTTGGTCCTAGGAAAAAGAAAGAAAAAGTAACCAGAATATCTTGTTTTAAACAAGCATTCAGACACAACAGATGTATCAGAAACTTGGAAAATTAGAACATCTCTAAGGGGAAATGCAGAAAAATTTGTACAGCATTGGAGATACAATGCTGTACATTAGAGAGAACATGTAGGAAGTGGCCTCTTGTACCCTTACAGAAAGAATTACCTGTAGCAGCAGAAAATCCAGATTAAAATCACTGGTGATCAAATATGCCCTTACCATGGGAAAGGGAGAGGAAGTGTACCCAAATTTTGCATACACAGTATTGATAGCCTCTGAACCTGGCTTGTAGTACTGAATAATATCATGGCAGCCCAGTAGATCATTTTGTGAGAACAAAAGTTGATTTCTCAGTAACAGCTGAAATCATGCTGGAAATTACTAGGAAAAACAGTAAGGACTGCAATGTAAAACTGGATGCATATAGGGCTTTCTATGTGGAATACTACACACTCTCATGTTCTTGGAAAAAGTATGGCTTAACCAAGAGAGACACAGGAGGGCAGCAAGGACTGAGGCTATGGAAAAGCTTTGATAGAAGGAACAGATGGGCTCTTTGGCCTAGAAAGGAGAGGACAGTGGATTCTGAGGTGTCTCAAAAATCACCAGTGATATGGTGAACATGCACAGAGAACAGCTGCACACAGTTGCTTATTAAATTGAGAGATATTAAGAGAAGATACTAGGTGATAACAAAAAGAATGTTTTTGTAACAGTTTGTGCAAATTGTAATATTTGATTTTGTTCATGCCAAAAGTTTACATATGTTCAGAAGGGGGTCATATCAAGTACTTGAAAGAAAATCCTCAAATAGCTGCTAACAGCAAAGTAGAAGTGTAGAGATTTACTGTATCAGTGACTGCAGGCTGCTAGAGACTAAACTGGAGAAATACCGAAGACTGTAAATTTTTCAGTTTGGAAACTTGCTGGGAAAAGAAAATAAGTTACCTTCCTTTCTAACATTCAGTATTTGGCCACAGCATATGGGAGAAGAAATGCAAAGCTATCAATAAATGCAGCTTTTAATCCTGTGCCATAAATTGGAGTTCAGTTATGAGTCACTAATTACAGCTCGCTGGTAGTATCTTGGTGTGACACTGAGCTGTGCCAGTTTAGGCACCAGCAATGTAATTGTACTGGTTAAAATTATAACAGCACATCTTATTTTCCCTCTTAATGTCATTATGCTGGAATAAATAAAGGTGCATAAACAATAGGTTTTACAAGTAATATGGTATGAGCCACAGAAGAAATGCTGTGTGTAACTGACAATTACACTCAGCACAAAGCATTAGATTACCAGTTGAAAATTCTGTGTATAACCTCAAGAGCTGCAAAGCTTCCAAGCTTCCTGGTTCAGGTATAAGAAAATAAGTATTAGAAAACAACCTAGCAAGAAAATTGACATGTAACATGAGCTTGGAGAGATAGTGGAAGATCCACCAGTGAGTTATCTTTTAGAAATTGTATCTCACAGATGAGTTGCTTTTCCAAGGATAAAGGTTTTGTCAGCAAAAAAGGAGATACTGGGAACTAAGCCTTATTTTACAGACCAGAACTGTCCAGGCTTTTAATACCTGTGATGACAGTGTAAGACCAGCCTAAATGCCCCTGCATTCCTTAAATCTGTCTGAAGTTTATATCTCAATTTACACTTCTAAATGCAGTTAAAAACATTTTCAGAGTCCAGCAGCCAGAACAGTGGGTTGTGAACACACAGGACTTTGAACAGACAGCTTTTCTAGCTGCATCCAAAAAAGAAAAATTATACCAAAGTAAATAGGTCAGTTCACAGGAGGAGTGTTGCACATTAGAACAGAAAGTGAAATGTAAAAGCAGAAAAACAAAATAAATATTTTGGTGACAGGGCTTCAGGTGACATTATTGGCTTTGGTGCAAGCGAAGGTTCATGTTTAATGAGGCCTCCCTCTTCTCCTTTGAATCTACTCAATGAGGTAGAAAATGTTAAACTTTGTTCCTGCACTGGTGAAGTTACTTTAATTGAGAATGTGCCATTTTAAAGCTGTAGGCATCCCAGTCACAGGAAAGAGAAAGCATTTCTTGCACTTCTCTTTCCTTAAGGACCCTTTACAGAAAACCAAGACTCTAGATGCTTACCTCAGTGCATGCCAAAACCACCAGAGAAAGAATAGGCAAGAAGAGCACAGCTGTGCTCTTTTCAGAATCATCTCACTTTTAATTTTTTACATGCAGATTTGAATACCTCTTTAATTTCGATAATACTTTTGAGATTCATGATGACAGCGAGGTGCTGAAGAGAATGGGAATGTCCTTTGGGCTCGAAGCGGGCAAATGCTCAGCTGAGGACCTAAGAACTGCAAAATCACTGGTGCCAAAAGCTTTAGAAGGCTACATCACAGGTAAGTTAAATATTGTTCCTGATCAAATCCATAACCTTATTTAACTGAAGCAAATTGAATTATATTAACTTATGTATGTAACATATGAGCATCTTGAACTGGTTGGTGTAATCCCTCAGGAGCCAGCAGGTGCCACCTGAGATCTAAGCTTCTCTAAATAAAGCAAGAGGCTCCAAAGACTTCAGGACAGGTGTCCTAGGCCGAGGCTTTTACCTCCCCTGTTTGAACAGGTCGTGCTTAGAAAACTCCTTCAGCGTTGCATCACTGAACTAGAGCTGCCAAAATTTGCTATCACATCCTATAGTTATTGTCAGTGTGTTCTTCTTGCTGTACCCACAGTTTAAACTTAGCCCAGAATTTTCTCATGTTTCCGGAGGGACTTTAAGTGTAAAAGAAGTGTTACCCAATTAATTACTGCATACAGACCTTTGTTTTTGAGGAAAGGGAACAAAGATCTTGCCCTAACTTCTCTACTGCTCTATATAAATTAGAATTCAGTCACATTTGATAAAAGTAGTACATTTTAAATGGCTTAACATTTCAAACTACATCAAATGTGCTTATGTTAATAAACACTTACTTGTGTTTTCCTGGTCCTCCTGTCCTGTGTGTTTTAAAACTAAGATTTCATATTTTATTTTTGGTCAATTTTGAAATTACACCTGAAGTCTTTATAAGATGGCACTCATAACAAAAAGAGAAGTTGAAAGAAATCTTGATTTGTTCCTTGCAGGTTCATTCAGCTCAACATTATTTACCATGTGATTTATCACCAATGTAAAAACGGGAAAAGGAGCAGAACCTATGTCTTTTAATAGTGTTGCAATGTTGAAGTTACTTAATTGCTCCCATGTGTTGAGGATCAAACTAAAATTTCTTTTTCATTTTAAGCCCGATTTAATTTACCTCCAGAGAACAGGGATTCCTTACATTTGCAAAAAGCCCTGTGTCATGACACTATTTACTGAGTACTTCCCTAGTAGCAAACCAGCAGCCTGGAAGAGTTTTAATAGGAAATGCATTGATTTTATTTTTTTATTCAAAAATCATTAAGGCAAGTAATGTACTCTTCATACATGGGTTGCATTCAGCTGTTTCAGCCTCTGTAAAAATTAGCTCAGAGGTGTTCCTACCAGAATATGTATTTTTTTAAAAAAGTACTTTAATTTACATACCAGTACATGTATTAATTTTAAAGGTTTATTGTATCTGTTGCTTATTACTTAATTGTCTATACAAATCTACAGTTAAGAGTATGAATTGCATAGTGGTGGTTTCTAATTGCAGTAAGTGACTAGAAAAGGAAACAGATTTAAATGTTTTGCACAATATTTGAAAAGCCAGCATTTGCCTGATTATATATTTTTGGTTACCTTTCTGTTTTAACCTTGGGAGTCTTTATAGACATTTTCTTACACAGCAAGAGTAGGCAAATAGAAGGGTCATCACTGGTTTCTAGAAATCATGGTTACTTCTACATTGTCATGATGGCTCTTTCAAGAACAATGGCTTCAGTTACTGCTATACAGGAAAAACATATCCAGGTCTCTTATTTATTCACTGAGTCAATTTATTCACTGCAATCAAGATTCATTATGATCCCAGTAACTGACTCCATGGACAACTGCTCTAGAAACTAGTCCTGTTCTTATATGTCCAAGTAGGTGAATTATTTCCTGTACAGTGTTAGTTTGACCTTAGCCTGGTAATTTTTTTCACATAGTTCTTGACTTCCAAACACTAACAATAGTTTGTACTATAATGCTTACCAGTAGGACTAGAGAAGCAGTTGGAAGAATCATGTGTTTTAGCCATTCTTCAAGTGCCCAAATTTGATAAAAGTAGTGTCTTTGAGGTTTGCTAGTTTCACAATACTTTAGCAAATAAATGTATTTTTGTAATATACATTTTAAATACTACACTAGTGTGATCCCCAGGTATGATTGCCACTGAAATCAGCAGAAGCTAAGGCATATTGACCTCATAGAGAAAAATATTCTGTGTACCTTAAATTATTTTTGTAACACACTTTTCTGTTGCTTGACTGTCATAACTGACAATGTTGAAAGCATGACTCTTGTACCAGCTTAAGAGGACATTCCAAGGACACAATCCTAATGATACATTCCTGCCCATTTCTGCATTTTGATCCAGGTGCTTTCTTGTGTGCTCTCCCTGAGCTGGATCCAGGTACTAAACTGCAGGCTTTGTGTGGCTGAGGAGTTTGCAACAATTAAACAAGTAGAACTATGTAGCAAAGCGCTCCAACCACAGCAGCTCAAGTGGAAAGGAGGGAGCGAGGTTGGTGGGTGAGAAGAAATACTCCACTGCCTGGGCCAAGCATAAACTCATGGAATAGCAGCCAGAGTACCATCTCTGTCCTTTGGGCTGTGCACATTCTACAGGCACTTAACACAAAATGAGGTCTCACCTTTGTTAGTTGAGTCCTGACTACTAGAAATGAGGCTGCAGATTAAAAAAAAAAAAAAACAGAAAATAAAAATTCTGAGGCACTAACAGTTGGGGTAACAACAGCTCACCTTATGTACCCCACTAAGGCAGTGGGCAGACAAACTGGTGCAGTTTAGGACTTGGGGTTTTTTCCCTGTATGAAGAAGTACTTTGCTGTTTACCTGTATAATTAGTCAGGACTAGAAAATGGGCTGGAGTTGAAACTAATGAGCTGAGAGCACCCACTGCCTGAGCGAGTTTGTTCAGATGTCAACAACACTTCCATGCAGCATTTGTACATTAACTGCTAAAGCTGTGGAGGGTATTGATTTAGAGTCTTCTCAAAAAAAGTATAAATTTCTGCCAAGTGTATCTGCTACAAGATATGCCTAGTACATAACACTGCCACTATTAGATTGGACTGCAACACCTTGGGAAGGTTTATTCAAACTGCTTTCCCTGGTTTTAAGTGTAGCTATTAGTAATTGATCTACATTGCCAGAATAAATAAGTCTCTTCGTTGTAGGCACACTTCTATTTTGACAAACTTTTCCATACTGGAAATGGCTTCAACTTCCCATCTTTCACAAACTTCTTATCCCTCAGAGCCTCTTACCTCCTCAGAGCCCACTGGAAAATTGAATTTAGAAATATAAGGCAATGAAAATACAAGGCAGGGATATGCTTTTATGAACCACCTTTCAGCCATGCTTCTACCATGCTCTTCAAAAAGAAAACTAACAAGCTATTATCCAGAAATGTTAATAAACCACAAGATTACTAGCAGTGTCTTGTTATTCTTCTGGAATATTAAACATGTACACACAGGTATGCTCCTTCAGCATACCAGGGAACAACACAATGGTACAGCTCTATTAATCTAAATACAATGCAGTCGTTCCAAATGGTTTAGCCTCCTCCTGCACAGACAGGAGGATGCTGTTGGAACATGTTCTTTGAAACACAAACCCTTCATTTAGGGCAATCTTGATGAAAGACATCCAGCTCCATCCACATTTAACTGTTCTCATCTATTCTGTCCTCACAGATCACCCTAAAACTGCCACTTATTAATGTTTGCTGTCATGTTCCAATGACTGCTGCCAGGAACACCACCCTTGCTAGCCTTGCTTTGTAACGTGACATTTAAGTACCTTGCTGCAACAGCTTTCCACAGCACAAACCAAGGTAACCTGTCGATTTCTCCCAGCGGATGGTGACCTAGTTTACATGGCTGTGTCAACCTGCTTAAAACAGTCCCTGTGCTAGGCAGCACTGCCAAATCTAGAGGAACCAAAGTTTGACAAGAACACAGAAGGACAAACGAGAATGTGTATGTAACAAACACAGTTATTCCTCTTACCTGCTGCTATAGAACAGTTCTAGATAATTATGAGTAGTACAGCCCCAGTTACTGCCACTGTGCTGTCT
The DNA here is from genome assembly GCA_013399915.1 of Illadopsis cleaveri. Classification (NCBI taxonomy): domain Eukaryota; kingdom Metazoa; phylum Chordata; class Aves; order Passeriformes; family Timaliidae; genus Illadopsis; species Illadopsis cleaveri. The sequence goes on along the minus strand of VXBB01014220.1, from coordinate 157,608 downwards.
AAAACAGAGGCTTGGTTAGGCATAGAATTTAACAGTAAGGACCCTAACTTCTGATTTAATGCATCCAGCTGGAGCCACATACAAGTACCATGGAAAAGAACTAGACAATCTTGATAACTTTGTTTCGATGTTAACTTTGTGTCGAGATGGAATTTGTGTAGGTGAATAGAAATGCCTTATCTAAGAAACAAATTAAAAACACGCACACACACAAAAAAAATCCTGTAAATGTAATTGGGCCAGTGGACTTGTTTTGCTGATTCTCTTAGCAAAAATGTGAGTAACTGGAAACAACTGACAAGCATAACTTGTTAGGGAATTTGAAAATAAGTGCTATGGGGGTTGTAAGTAACCTCTTCACAGCCCTCAGGGGGCTTTTAACAAACTACCTCAAGAAACTCTGCATTATTGCCAGACCATTTTGATGGTCTTAACCTCCCCCCCTTTACCATGCCTAGGGAGGAGAGTGCCTACATGTCCCATATGCAGTGTACAACAGGCTCTCTCTTTCATTCTTGGCAACAGCCCTTTGCCATGGTCTGTGCATGTCCACAGCTGCTGCCCAGCTCTGGCTGGTGGCAGAATGGATGAGGAGGCTGCCCCACAGCCAGCCATGAGAGCACCAGGCTGAAACTGCATTTGGCCACCAGAACACACAGCGACACAAAGACTGCTTGGGTGGCTTCACTGCACTACCTCAAACCCAAGTAAATACAAATCCTTTTGTGCCTTCATCAATGGGGCAGCCAAGGCACTTGGGGCTGCCGGGACATTTCACAGGGTCAGGCTGAGGCAGTAAGTTTCCATGAAGGGCTCCAGAGCTCTTATTTCAGATACCTGTGATTGCATACAGCCACCAGCCAGGTGAATCTTCTTCACAGAGAGAGAAAAGCTGAGTGCAAGGCTTAAGTGAATCCACAAAGACAGGATGTAATTTCATCTTGATTAAACAGGACACAGCTACAGTAGAAAACTAAAGCTACTGGTGCCTTCTAAACTAAATTAAGGGATCCTAACTGCAAAGAGAATGCAAAGTTTAAAATTGTAAAAGGAAGAAAAAATGTAAGTAACTATCATAAATAGTTATGCTTGCATCTAGATATGTCTGCTGGATTTTCATGGATAAACCAAGGGTTATTTTCAAGTTCAGCACAAGCAGTTTCCCATTTCGAGGCAGCTGGAGGCACTTACGATGCTAAATCAAGGTAAATAAAATAATTTTTTTATTCAAAGATAGTTATATATGCTTGTGCTACTTTAGTAACCTTGCTATTTCATACCATTTGCATATGGGAATTGAGATATTTTCCTATCATGGTTGATTTTGATTGTGAAAAAGTCTAATTCTGTCTTCTTTGAAGGATAATTGTGTTTGAAAGGTCAAATCAACATGCTTTGAGTGTTGAACATACCAGCTATTTTGTACCTATGTTTCATAAGAATAGAATCACTTTCAAGCCCCTTTTCCTGATTAACCTTAAATTCCTGCCTGGGCATGGACTACAAATAGATAATTACACATGGATAAAAGCCCGGTAATAATTCTGAAGAATGTGTAAGAGTGTCTGCTCTCTAAATGCACTACTCTTTAAGCTCTCATGAAAGAAGTTTAATCCACATAGCTTAATAAAAATTTAAAATTAAAAACCAACAACCAAACAAAAAAACACCATGCGCAAAACCCCAGCCTAAAATATACCCAGCAGCTGGACTTTGCTTGGAGGTTGCCTTTACCACAAAAAATGGAAATAGGGATTATTATTTTGGAGCAGGTTTTCTCATAGCATTTAATAGCTTCATTTTATATTGCAAACATTTCTGTGTATTAATGAAGCTGTGATGGATTTCCCTTTTTTTCTTCACCTTAAGCAACTCTACTAGTTGTTTATGAACAAAAAGAAGTCACCTAATAATCTTTTATACAACTTTCCAATGTTTTATCAGCTCTCCTAACTAATAGCTGTGTTTACTGTAACACTTTGGGATTCTTCCTTGTTGGTAGCATTTCTTTGACTAAAGGAAAAGCTAAGGCCAAAAAGAAAAAGCTTAAAACCTCATGAGAAACCCTCTAAACTTCACCCTTTCTGTTGTTTTGCTAGTGAGAATCCAGGGTTGTGTTTGGATGCTGAAGTGGCCTTAGCAACTGGGCAGCTGCTTGGCCCTAGCAGTCAGCAGTCCAGCAGTGCAGCATCCCGGGGGGAGACACCCTGCTCCCTCAACGAGGAAGATGAAGAGGATGAAGATGAGGATTCTTCCTCCCCAGAATGAGGATAGTATAAAATGGAATACACAAAATGCTGCTCAAATATTCTTAAAGGGAGTTCCTGTTTGGATTTTACTGGTTTCTTGCCTTGGTGTTCATTGTGTTCGGTGAACCAAAATGGAAGCTTCAAAACAAGTTTGTCCACAGATGAAATTGAAGAATTGTATAAGTGAACACAGAGTGACATGCAGAGGCAGAGCAAAGTGGGTTTTATAAACTATAAACAAGGAAAAGAACAAAGTTCCTGGAGATTTGGCAAAGTAAACCTTAAGTTCATGTTTTCCATTTTGGGACTCTCTGTCTTCCCCTTGTCTTTTTCAGATGGAGAAGAATACAGTCAGTCAGTAAAAGCCAATTCCTCACTGTCTTTTGGCTGTGCTGCCTTTAGAAAAAGGGGGAGTGAGCACACACAGACGTGCTAAAATCGTTATTTAAAACTATCTTGTGTGAAAGTGGTTATAGGGAAAAGGGGCTGTTAAAATGTTTGCTTTTTCTCTGTTCAACTTGCTGTATAGAAGATTCTTAAAGTAATATAAATTGCAAGTGATTAAATGAATCTTGAAATAGCTTATATCCATTTTAGATACTCTAAAAGTAACATTAGTATAAAAGATTCATATGTTCATTTATATTGCAGGCTTAATTTATTATAAGTGATTATTCTTAGCCATTATTGAAACAGGAAACAAACAGTATTCTCTGCACCAGCTTTTTTCAAGGAAAATAAGTTAAAAAATTGTATTTCTAGATTACAGTGTATTCAGTGTAGCTTCTCCTTTACTGTTCTATACTTTTATATAATCCCTTTGATGTTAGAACATGTCATGTTTTTTAAAAAAAGGCCTCCCACCATGTTAAGGATCTCAGTGTGTTTTCAAGGCAGTCTTTTCAAATTTGGGGTGGGCAGGTCACATAACTTTTGAAGTCATAGGCTGAGGTTCTTAGGAGAAAAATAAAATGTCAACAATACATCATTTCATGTTTTGCATTCCGGTCAGCTTAGATTCTGACAGACTTTCTTATCAGTAACTTTGGTTGCACTCACCTTTATGCACCTTTGAAAGTTGTATCAAACCACTTAATCTGTTGCTCGAGTTACCCAACACATATCCCATGTGAACTGTTAAATTAGACTTGCAGCAGGAGGCTGTGTTTTTCATGGCTAACATCACATCCAATCATAAAGACCTTGGAAAAAAAAACCAACCTGAATATCAATGCAAAATACACTGTAGATGTACCCTTCCCATGGTGTTCCAGCATCCAGGACTTTGCCCAGCCTCCAAGGTAACTATTTTTCATGAGGTAAATCTTTCCAGTTTTTGCACTGGCTGTAGGTGGTTGCTCCATGTCTCAGCTGTCTGAGGGAGCTGTCCTGGCTCTGTTCCTGTGCTGGGGGATGAGGCAGCTTGTGCTGTTGCTCACCCAAGCAATGGCAGCAGCTACCCCTGGGCTGCTGGCAGCGTCACTCTCACAGCCTGGGCTGTGTCCAGATCATCTTTTACAGCCAAACCTGCACTCACTCAGGCCAGCAAGATCCAAAAGCACCAAGCCTGAGCTACAGAGAGAAAATGAGGCTCCAGCTCAAGAGCTGCCTGGCTGTGTGCAGGGTTTAGCACAGGGCTGGCTGCTCACAGGACAGGTAAAACTGTGAGGAGTAGACAAGCACCAGCTGCATGTTTACATTACAAAACTAAAGCGGCTGGTAGAAAATTCTCACAGGTAGTTCAGACTCCAGCTGGTGAGGAGTACCATCAGGGCAGCACCAGTGTGTAGATACAGCTCTTGACTGAGCTGTTTTACACAACTGAATGGGAAATGCACAAACTAAAATGCCCACCGTGGTATTCACCCTTGGAGCAAGACTGTTAAGACCATCCTGTGCTCATGGCTCACAGACAGCAGCAGACTGAGGGCTTTACACCCCCTCACTTCCACCAAATCTGTAACACTACCTCCATACCAGAAAAGCTTTACAGATACAAAAGAATATTCTTGCTGAGAGAGTCAGTGCATTGAGCCAAGTGGCTCACTTTGGAAATGGGGGGAGAAGGGAACAGGTACTCCACACATATTACTATGGAATTGCCAGCTTCATAATTGACATTTCATTTAAACAGATCATCACTGTCATTCTTAAAAAAACCTCATTGCTTTTTGAAAAACTGCCCTGTTTCATTAGAGAAGGCAGATCAAAGGTAACTTATATATGCATGATCCTAAGGAATTCTTTAAGAGGGAAACATCTTCCAAAGCAGTTATACCTCCCTCCCCCCAACAATGTATTAGGGACACATTTAACTTTACACTTTCTTCACACTTCCCACTCAAGATCTGTGTAAAAAGAAAAACCAGCAAAACACTAATCAGTTCCTAAAGAGCAGCTATTTGAACTATAAGAACCTGGCAAAAAAAGGCTTCCAGCCCAGAAACTGAATGTATTTTATTAGCAGTCAGTGAGCTTTCTCCTTTAAAGAGGGAAGATCTTCAGTGGCACCTTTCCTCCGTTGATGTCTGTGCCCTTCAAAGCTGCAGCCTGCACAGCTTTCTGGCAAACATCAAACTATCAAATTTAGAGATAAAAAATATGGGAGCACGTAACATTTATTTGACAGTTGAACCAAGCCTTTTAAAAGTTATTTTTCCTGGACTAGTTGAATACAAAGGACAAAACAAGTTAGAACATTTAGAAGAGACTTCAAAAGTAAATTCTTTCCTTGGGCTTCTTTGTGCCAAGTACCAGTTGAGGATGAAGTTCAACTGAAGCACAGTGGTCTTGTGGCTACACTAAAGTCTGGGAACTTGGAGAATTTGGGGCCCTATCCAGCCACAGTCACTTGTGTATGATCTCAGGCAAACCTTTCAATCATTCCTGGTGATCTTAGCTGCCACATTTTAAAAAGAAACAACAAACACACACTAAAACCACAAACCAAAACAGGTAAATGCAAGACCTCACTAAAGGCAGCTGCTGCAATGGTGAGTAAGGGGGTTGAGAATATTAACAAACCACAGAGCTCCCACTAAGCTCATGGCAGTGCTTGTGCTCAGCTGCTTCAACACACAGGCCCTCCCTCCTGCTGAGAGCCAGCAAACACTTTCCACAATAAAATAGTCATGACCAAGACTGGTTTTCCCATTTTTGATTCCATTCCCATCATCATCTCCTGTCTCATGCAATATCCCTGATATTCATTGACAGGAATCAAGCAGCAACTGGTACTAGATCATACTTTGTATAAGAAAAAGTTAACATTTAAATTTTCATGCAACATATATTTAAGATAAATTTAAGTGATGTTTCTGTGTCTTGGAACACTCTCTCTTGGTTATACATTCAGGGGGCACTTGACTGCAAGCAATATAATGCTGTATGTAAATGCCTTTATAGCTATAGTGCAGCAAACAACTTTGTTGCTGGACTAACTTTGTGGTGCTTGACAAATCTAAATTTGAGTTAGAAAAACGTCAGCTCCACTATCTAGATGAAAAACTACGAGTGGGAGACAGCATTTTTCTATTATGTGGAAATCTGACATAATGTTTGTGGATTTTGATATTTAAATTTGTATTAAAGTACACCAGTCTTCTCATTTCCACACTGGAATTTATTGTAACAATCCACCTAATCTCAGAAAGTGTGTGTATCTAGCAAATAAGACCAGTACAACTGAAGGTATGTCTTAAACAACACCATTAAACCCAATACAAGCCCTGCTTCCAATGGTGTTTCCGTTTTGGTTAAGGGGTTTTAATTTTTAAACTACAGTTTGCAAATACCCCTAAATCCTTTTGAGTAGCTGGAAATTGCCAAGGATACAGAATTCCCACAGAAGGGGTTCTGCTGATCAACTATGTCAGCCTGAAGTAAAATTATGTAAAAAGGCCTAATAACCAAATTTTAATCCTTTTGTTTTTTTTAAAGACAAACGAGGCCTTCAAGTTCATGTTCATACATGAAATGATGCTTGAATTTAGAATTCCACAGTTAAGGTTTAAATGCTCAAGTGCTCTTTCTTTTGACCAAATCCACCATTTAAATTCAAGAGTGGCTGAAACTTCACTATATTTGAAACCTGGGCAATACTCCTTTTTTGTAGTTAACTGGCCCTTTTCAGCTAAAAATAATCTAGGCAGTTGATTGTAAAGACTTTCCTGTTAGTGAGTAAAAGATGTTTGGGGTTTGGATTCATTTAAAAACAAAGCCAGTAACATAGGGTATGGTACAGAGAAAACAAACCAAAGCAAGCTATCTTCTGCCTGACCCACCTCATTTATATCCTTTCATTCCAGGAATCTCTCAGGAACATCATGATATTAAATAATCAGATGTAATGAGCTGGGGAAAGACTGTGTGTGCTTTTTTAACTTGTGATTTAAAAAATTCTAGTAATAACCACACTTTGAGGTGACATCCTTCTGCTGCAGTTGGGTCACTCTGAAGCTGAAGGTGTCTCAGGTGTCAGCACTGGGAAGTGATGCCTCTTGCAGCATTAGAGATGAACATGGGAGGGAGAGGCCAAGGACCTGTTTATGGAGATTTGTTCTTTAAAATGTGCCACTTCTTGAATTCTGGCCTTTGTCTGCAAGCAATGCACCAGTGAATCATTTGTTAATTTGTGGACAACTCACACCAACCTGAGCACATGAACAGCTCTAAACACTTAATTTTCTGCTGGCAGGTGTTCACACAACTGACCCTGATACCATAAAACTTCATGAAACTCATTCCTTAACAAAGTTCCCAAATCAGATGATCTCTTCCTTGTTTAGCTGTTAGACTTTTGTCTGGTATTTTTAAGAGGCTGTGGGTAACTCTTCTTCCCCCAATCCAGGTATATTGCCAAAAAATACTCATAACCAACATTACTCCCAGTTGTTCATTCCATCTGCAAAGGATTGCTGTCCTTTCAAGTCACTGCAGAGCTGCTTGTGCAAGAATCCCCCAGCTCCTGCAATCTGATTGCCTGAGGTGGTATTCGTGGATTCCTCCCCAGCTGGCACTGACAGTGAGGGAGGGAATGCTCATTAAAGCAGTCTGGCAGTAACAACTTGAAGGGGCTGTTTATTGCAGCTGTTCAGAGATTGTATAGTCACTCTCCACCTTTAATACCTTGTCTGCCCACCCAGAGATCAGACAAAACTAAAATGTTTTCTTTCTGCTTCCATATTTTTGACAGTACCGAAGAATGCAACGTTTAGGATAGCCACCTAAATTGCAGGACACCAAAAATCCTTGTCAGAATTGGGCAGAAGTAACATCTGAGATCTAACCATCCAAATCCCAAGGGAAAGCCACCTGCTTAGGGACAATATGGAACAAATAAATAGTTCTGCATTTATCTAAGAAGAAAAGCAGACTGACCTGCGTCACATCAGTATCTGTAACAGCCATGATAATTCCAAGCAGATACAGGAACCTGCCAGTAGCTCAAGCTTGCATCTCTTCTTAGTCTTTTATATTGCCTAGAAAAGTGTGATCATTTAAATCTGATTTCTCTAAATGCCATTCTTAAGTACTCAACACTCTCCAGGGCATAGGTACTTTGGATATATGGACACCATGGGATAGCAGGATACAGCAATGTCAAATTAAAGTCCAGTTGTAGATGCAAATCCAAATCATCTGTGCAGAAGCTTTTTCCAAGACAGAGCGAGTTGGTTTTAGCCCATTCTCCTCTGCAGGCTGAGTGAAGCACTTGTCCCTCACACTGCCTGCTTCCCGTGCTGCCCATGCTGCCCACCCACATGAGCCAGGCAGCCAGAGAGGGAAAAACACCACATATCCACAGCCTTGCCCACTGACATTTTCAGGTCACACACAACTACTCTGAGTGGCCACAGAAGTTGAAACTATCAGAAAAGGTGAAGTCCACAAAACCAGTCCCCAGGCTTTTTGGTGGGCTTGTTAAATTGCTATTGTAACTTTAACAATTAGTGGGTTTGGTTGTACTAATGCAGGGATTAAGTGAATCTCCCAGAGTTTCCCCAGGAAAACACCAGCTGAATCACAACCCATCCCACAAATTTCTGAAACATTCCCTTGTCTTAAAGGCCATACTGTATACATGAAAAATACTTCAGAGAAGCATATGCAAATGTTATGACACTGTATCTCACAAGCACATACTGTAAATAAATGAATCCTACTTTGAACAAACCTGTAAGAAGTAGGATGTGAGCCTGTCCTCAGGCCCTGTATTTGCCCGAGGCCCTGACTGCAAACCTTGCCCTGGAACCAAGGCACAGTCTTTGTGTTTGCATATCCTACACGGCATCAGGAGAAACTGGCCAGCAAGCACAGGCAGAGTTTCACAGCAGGACTTGTTTGTTGGCACCTGGGGGATGATCTGGCAGTAGATGCGTCCTTGGCAAGGAGGACTGATGCTGAACTCTTAATCCTGATGTGCCATCAGCCCATGTTCTGAAGGTGCTGCAACATGCAGCAAGGGGTAGAAAAGGCAGGTCCAGCCCTCCATCCCCCCTTACAGTAGCACTTTTTAATATCCACTAGATTCTACATGGAAGTAATTGTAAAGACACTTCCTTTTTATATTTAAAGTGCAGAAACCACTTGAAAGTTCATTAACTTTTAAATTAAACTTTTTTTTTAAGAACAAGGCCAGTCATGGACAAAGCTATTTAATGACCTCCAACGCTGAACTCAGAGCAGAGTTTTGTAAATATGGTGGGTGGGAAGAGACAAATCCAATTACAAGTATGCTAATTATATGGGATTTGAAGTTTTAATTAATTTTTTTAATCTACTCATCTTGCTCTCCCAACATATGTATTGGCACAAAGCGTCACACAAACCCTTTAGTCAAAATTTTTCTTCCTTTTCTTGTACTAAACTCTTGTATCTTCAGGAAAGCCCAAGTTTCCCATTCATCTTCATTTGCTGCATATTTTTGAATTCTCCATAGATTTCTTTCTTTCCAAATACCTATAAGTTAAAAACTAAAGTTTTATTTTTGCAGAAAGTCTGCTATTAAGCTATGCTGATTTTTTGTCCTGATCAAATAGTGTTAATTTCCACTACCACATTGTACGTGGCTAGGAGTAGTGTAAAAAAGAATGTGGTAGTGTTTTATGTGCTTTAAACACTGACAAAGATATAAAGAAAAGTGCATATACAGTTTTACTTTCCTAATAGGAACACTGGCATTAGCAAATAGTATATTTGAACCAATACGAAATATTACTTTGCAGTAGCAAACACTTTGTAAATAAAAACTTGTTATTTTTTTAATGGAAATTTTATAGAAGCTTTTTCTGTATACTCAATTGATCCTATGTTTACTGAAAATGCTGCAAGTGGGAATTGTACATTGCAAATGGGGGTGGGGAGCAGACAGTCTGACTGAGGTGAAAGCCGTGTATGCTTTGAAGAAGAACATCTAGTTTTATGTGAACTGAAATGTAAACCTTAACTGTAGAAGAATTGAATAAAAGAATTTCAAGGCAACAGGACCAAGCTTGTCTTTAAGAGGAACATTGCAGAGCAAAGGTGACTCAAGGTTAACACTGCCAGTCTGCACAGCTTGTTAGGAAAACAAGGACCTGCCCTGTTTTACATGGGAAATATTGCATCCTTTGGTTCTTGAAAATATCACAGTCTAGCAACTGCATCTTCATTGGCTGGTCATTCAGAGAAACCTCCTCTGTCATCATCCAGGGAGAGATGCTGGACTTCTGAAACTGTTACATTTGGATACCTCACAAAATGTTTAGGGATGTTATTGTCCCTATCCATTTAAGACAAACACCTAATCTGTATGTAAGAGAAGGCCCCAGAAACAGGCTGTGTTCTCTGGTTTCATGCTAGATCTATCCTGTTGAACACCCTTCAAACATTTATAGACTTTGAACATAACCCCTCCAAACCCCTTCATCCTCTGTGTTGGCTTTCCAACTCTGCCAAATACAAAACCACCAAGTAATGTCATGGTGCTGCTTTTCCCCACATGCACAGAAGACTCACGACTCACTATTTTTAATCTCAAACCAGCTAAAAGTAAAGGTTAAAGACAATAGCAGAAGACTTACAAAACTGAGTTCATTCTTGTGTAGCAAGCAGAAACTACCACAAACTCCTTTCATCTAAAATGCAATGGCATATTTGGGGAAGGCATTTTCACTAACAGATTTGGCAAATAACCACCTAAAACCTCTTGCAATGTCTTTTCTATGGGCAAGAAACATGACTGCAGAAATGAGAGGATGAGAGGGTATAGCCTTTATATCATCAATAAAGATATTTAGGGCTTATTTATGCTTCTTAGGAAAAAAAAAAATCAAAAAATCCTTACCTTCATTTGTGTCAGTGCTCCATAAGTTGCTATCAGAATGATTCTGAAACATTTAGCTGATGGTGACCCTGGTTGGAAAAAATACTCTCCTCTAAAGAATCCTTAGTTCTTTGTGCTGTTTTCAGCTGGGATCTCTCCCCAAGAACCCAACAAAGCAACTGAGGAAATGTGAAAGCATAAAAGCCCATTTCATCTTTTCTAAGTAGTACTCAGCATGGATCTCTAAGAAGTCTGCAAATAATGCTCTCTGAAATTACAAATATTTTTGGTTAGAGTTTCTGACTGTCCAACTAGATACCATCATATAAACTAGTTTATGTTTTTCTTCACATAAGTAAATCTGTATGTTTCCTAAAATAAGAAATCAAACAATGAAAACTGCTGCAGGATTAAGGTGTTCTGTGCTAATAATGGAAACATTAGGACAACAACGAATATTGTCCTTGGTTAAAAATAACAGCATTTAAAACTGTATCTTGTTGAATTCCACACATTCTGTTAGAAAGCAAAAATATCAAAAACATTCAGGAAAACCAGAAACCCCCAAATTTGTGTAGGTTTATTATTCATTAAACTCTGTCTCCAGCCCAAGTGTAGGATAAGAGATAAATGTGAACAATGCCTCATTGTCTGAGTGCCGTGTCACGAGTGCCCTGAGCCGTGTGATCCGTGTAGGTTGCTGCTCCTGGGGAGGCTCAGCTGTGCTGCAGTGCCCGTCCTCCTCCTGCCGGGGAAGGGCCCCGTCAGCTCTGGGGGTCCCACATAGCACTGAATTCTGCTCTGCTCCTCCACTGGAAATCATTCAAAAGGCTGAAAAACCTAGTGTCACTGGGACTTCTCCTTGCTGAACCAAGTTCAGAGGTAACAAAACAGAAGAAGCTGTTCTATATATTTCACAGAACTTCCCATCTGTCACAAAGGTTAAATCAAGTCTGTTGGACTGAAAGTCACAAATTGTTGAAGGCACTGCTGCCCACTGGTTCTTACAGCTGCCCCCTGGACAACTCATTGCAGGCTCAGGTTTGTCACATTTCAAGAATCCCTCACCAGCCACTCAGAGAACTCACAGACCCATTAAAACACTGAAAAGCAATGTGCCAGGCAAAGCCACCTAGGAAGTGATAGAAAAGCCTGCAACAATGAGATGACATCAAAAGGAAGAAGTAAGCAAACAGAAGGGTTTGTGTTCTTCCAACATAAGGCAGCAAACAGAGCTACAAAAAGGCAAAATTATCTAAGTACCATTCATGTACAACACATGAAACCACACAGCCAATACTCTCCCTTGGTTCAAATGACCTGTGCTAACCCAAGTTTTCATCATCCTGAGATTGAAGTCAAGGTTATGCAGCAATGACAGCATTACATACAAATACTACATTCAATTAATCTGCCACCATTAACTGAACATTATTTGTCAAATATTAAATAACGAAAGTTACATTTAACGCCATATTATGTAAAAAGCAGCAAACTGCATTTTTACAGCAGCTGCTGGCATAAGCAAGATAGTTATTTTTAATAAATAAGCACCACAAGGACATAAGTGTCTTGGCACATTCAGAAGTTAAAAAACATTTCAAATGAGTCAACCCCATGAAAATGTCCTAGCATTGACCTGTGTACAATTTAAGCCTCCGGCTCTGCAGAGTGAAATTTAAACGGCAAGCAGAGCCCCAGTAACAGGACTGGGCTGAGTACATGGAGAACAACAAGTTGCTGCAAGGAAAGGCAGGGTGTGAACGCATCACAGACAGCCCACACCGCACCCATGCTGCTCTGTGGGAAAGGTAAGAGTTATTTTTTTAAGGGCCCGGAGAGGGGGGGTTAAAAAGAAACCCGTGGAGCTTCCACAACTGCCAGCATGTTTTAAGGCCACACCTTAGTTAAGCATCAGAAAAAGAAGCGTTTGAATGTTCATGTGTTTTGTTAAGAGACAGTTCTTGTACCTTAAATCTACTGTTTTGGAATGACAGCTTTTCACCACAACATCTGTATTACTCTCCTTTCCAAGAAATTGCATCCCTGTCTTGAGGACCCGGCCTGTATTTAGCGAGTTCCCATGTCTGCCCCTGTGTGTTCCAGCGCTGGGGGCACCTGCACTCCCCGGCCCGCTCGGCTCTCGGCGATGGCAGNGCCCTGCCCTGCCCGCCGTACCTGTCCCTGCCCTGCCCGCCCGCCGTACCTGCGCTCCGCCCGCCGCTCCGTCCCCTGAGGGGCCCGGGCTCGCCCCCGCCCTCACCGGTAACGGCCGCGCGCGCGCTCCCCGGGGCGAGCTCCGCGGGGACGGAACGCGCCGCTCCTCCGCGGGCCTGGGAACCTGGGGAACACTGCTCCTAAATCCACCCTTTTATAAACATTCCTGATTTCTGAAGAGTTTGGAATTAGCATCTTAACACTAAGATAACACTTCCACATTACCATAACCAAGTCATTAAGTATTACTGATACTAAATTAAACAAATTGTGGAAAAAGCTGCTGTAAGTGTTGCTAATAAGATGTAGGTTAACACAGCTGCTGGCTCTTTGCAATCAGGTTGGCCAGGGTGATGTAAGCCCGGGGAAAGCCCAGGGTTTTATTGTTATTACTTTTAAAGCTTCTCACCTTTTGATATTTTCTCATCATCTCATTAGCATGACTAAAGCCAAGTTCTAAACATTCTATCTAGGCTTACAAACTTCTATTTAATGTTCTGCCAAGCTTCTACGTACCGTTTTCTGTCATCAGGCAGTGTATTAAGTCTATTAAATTAAGATTGGATGTGATAGGGCTGCTCTGCCTAGAGGCCATCACCAAATGACTGAGTCAACTGTATCAGATCATTTACCAGACCACTATTTGTTGGCCCTCAAGCAGCAAAATGAGGAGCAGAAACTTTTGCACTGGCAGAGATCTGCTGAGGTTTGTACATTAACTTGAGACCCTTCCAGCACATCTAACTGTACAACTGTGTGTGTGTTCCTGAGATGGTTGGTATTGACCCATCTGTAGGAAATGGGTGATTGGCATGATGACAAATGGGCGCATATACCATGAGAGATTCAACAACTCCAGGAAATAAAGCAGTCCTGGACCGTGAAGATTTTTCAGAAATAACTGCAGATTCATTCATTTCATGGAGGAGTGCCCATATTTCAAACCTTTGGAAAATGTATCACCAAGCAGTATATTTTCTGACTAATGAACAATTCACAGTTAAAAATACATTGAACTAAAAGATAATTAAAAAATACAATAATAATTTTAAAAGATAATTGCAGCCATATATAATCCACTCTGATTACTAATGGATATAATCCCCCCAACTGGGAGTTCTCTTGTTTCTATTCAACTGGTAACGCTTGTGTTAGAAAAGATTGTATGAAAGTATCAGTACCAAAAAAACCCCCCAATGAAACAGGAGACTGTCCTTTCCAGTGTTTATGGTCTCCAAAGATAAGAAACCTGAAAGTAAAACATAGTGAAGCTCTGAAACGGGGGTATGGAGGAGAGAAAATGCACATGCTGTACCCTGCTCTGTGCTCCCTGGGCTTGGTGGTGTTGAACTGGAGAAACTGCAGAGACTTGTGCACTTACCCCACATTCCCACCAGCCCTTACTGACCACCAGCAACCACTCAGCCAGTGGAAGAGCTACCACAGATTCTTGCCTTTCCATGACTGGCAGTGCACTGTGTATTGTGCTTGCTCTCAAGGAGCTTGGCAAGCAGGGGAGCACAGAATATGTTTTTTGTGGTGCAGAAGGAGTTAAGGAGCCGTGTGCCTGAGTTCCCTGCAGATAAGAACAATGTGAGTCCCCTGACAAGCCAGGCAGGCAGTCTGGCTCAGCAGATAGCAGGAACATGAACTGAAGGGGCAAAGACATCTCACAATTCCAACAGCCATTCATATCCTAGGGAGATTTCAGAGAGCTCTCTTGTCATGTTTTAAGCCATGGCTGCATTTCTCTTTGTCACAGTGCATTTGCCAGTTGCACTGCTGAGTTTTCATATGCAAGTCAGCCTACAGCAGTTTCCAGTAATGGCATCTTATGCAATTTCTGACCTACTTTATAACATTGGGGCATTTGGAAACATGAGATCCACTGCAGCAGCTTTCTGCTTGACAGCATGACACTGCAGCAGGAAGAGCAAGTCTTTAGACAAAACACATGGATCCACTAAAATACAGGTGACAGACTATAATTTTCAAGGTATTTGTCAAGCTATTAGGAGAATCCAGATCAATCATCATATGTATTATTTTTAGCTAGAGACCATGCACATTATTTCAAAAAGATCAAATGGTCAAGGCAGTAAGCTCTTACATAGGCACTGACCTGCGAGCTCTTTCTCAGCCCTTCCAGGCTGCAGTTTCCATACACCATGACCTGGTTAGCAGTACAGGGATCTTCTCTCTTCTCCCACCAGCCAGCTGTGGTCAGAAGAAAGGTGTTTTCTACACGTCCTCCCAAACTCCAGCAATAAATGGAAGATCTCTGAGAACCAGAAGTTTTATCAAAGAGGATCTTTGATACACTTTTATTAATTCCACTACCAAATGTGAACCTAACTACTACCAGGTACCTAACACTACTAAAGGACAGAGAACATATAGAATCATCCCTACCATTAATTAGAACCAAGCCTTAAATGGGAGAAGTAATAAGGAGAAATTACTATCCCTTCCTTCTCCCCCATGAGAAACAGGACTCCCAAGCACATTTTACTGTGTGGAAATTTCAAATTTGTAATCTGATTAAGGTGTCTGGCCACAGTTGTTTGAGTGAGCAAGCAGACACTTGTCACTGCAAACTATGTTGAAGTTCAAGGTCTACCAAGCAGTGTAAATCTTCAGAATAATGCTGGAAAGGTTGGTTTGTTTTTTCCCTCAAGTTCTGTTATTAAGGGACATTCTAAGCATGGTTGAAGCAAAGACCATACACACCCATCATACAGACAAAATAATTACAGCCAAATGACATCCAGTATTACTCACCAACAGCTGCTTTACCTGGTTTCCTTAATGGACAGTTATCACTCTTGCCCTGCCATTTCAGTCCAATTTGTACCTTACTACTACAGTGCCTCAATGATCTTTCTTTCACTATTTTCCTGCAATGCCCCACCTTTAGGTGAGGGTCTTAGTACTTCTGAAAACTACAAGATTTTAGTATGCCCTTGCTTTGGGGTCAATTACTTTCTCCGTCAAATGAAAGAGGTTTTATGTAATGTTGTTATTCACTGAAGTCTTGTGTCCTTTAAGATGACTAATAAAATTAACAGGCTTCACCTGTAGGTTAATACATCACCTGGAACCTCAGTGTAAACCCTTCTATGCTACCAGCTTAAAAAAAAAAGCTCCCTTATACCCAACAAGGAATTTACTATGCAAGTTAGAGGACAAAATAATGAGCCGCTCTCAAAAGAGGGCAGAGCCATTGCTGCAACTCTTCTCAAGAGCACATTTAGATTTGTAATCTTATCTGTGGATTTGTTTAAAACTAACATTTACATCAATTGGTCTGAAATTTACTGGTAAGTAATATTTAAATAAAGCAATTTCTCCACACAAATTTAGAGAGGAACTTTCAGAATTACAGATGTTGTGCTAATTATGTGCCAACCTCTCCTGAAAATTGAAAGGCAAAAGAAGCATGAAAAAAAGTTAGGCGTTAAGCAAAACCTCAGTTCCTTACACTAAAACTCACCCAAGCTCTGATGCATTATGCTTTTTCACATTGACAAGAACACTTAAAATGTTAAGACAACTTGGTACTAAATAATACCCAATTAAACTATTTATAGTGTTAAGAGCATCTGTCCCATTTGTAATTAGGAGTGAAGTGGCAGTTTCTGAAGCTAGCATCTGCAGCCGAGCAGGTTTAGGAGACACCTTGTCAGGGACAATAAACCCGGGAGGACTTAGCACTTGTAGGGGCTCTCTTTTGTCAAAAAAACAGAAATAGCATAATATGCTCACAAGTCATGTAACATTTGGGTACTTGGAAGGACACTTTTTTATTCCATACAACTGTAAAGCAAATTCAAAAAAAGATAATCCTCTCTAATACACAACATACACAGCTAAGTAAACCTCCTATACTTGAATATGATTTTTTTTTGTTCCAAATACATTGATAACTATCAGCTTTTTACAGGAATTGTCGTCAAATCCAGATGAAACTCCTTTAACAATTCCCTTCAGGTAATGCAAAAATCAAGACGAAGCACTGCTTCCACAGCTCCATGCAATACTTATTGTTCAGGCCACATAAAAAGATTCAAGTACATGCTAGTAAAACAAAACTTTGGAAATCCCTTTACTGGCTTCCTTAGGTACCTGCCTGAGATTTAAAGGGACAAAAAAAGTCTTACTTTTTGTCATGAATTATTAGAGCTATTTGATCCAAACCACACAGTGACATTCAAGCTTCTAGTAACCCTCGTGTTAAATGAAATAATTCTATTTCCCCAGTGTACATGGGCAGAACACACGATCACCTCAGGCCATTTCCACATTTGCAACAGCCTGGAGCAAAGGGAGACCAGAGCTCTGCCCACTGTAGGTGAAGATTTTCTATTCCAAACACGTACAGAGCTAGATCTGACCTACAGGCAAAACTGAACAGTAGTTTCTGAACACATCTATGCCTTGCATATTCTATTAATACAATTAAAAAAAAAAAATCTGTCTAAATGAAAGATTTTTCATGGTAGATGACATTAACAGAATTTTTTGTTCTGTAAGAAAAACATCACTAGTTTCCAGGTATACTAACACAAACTGTAAATCTAAATTTATCAGAAGGCTTCAGTAATTTGATGGCAGACTTAGTGTGAACGCTAAGGTGTTGAACAGAGTGTCCAACTAGCAAGATGATGATCAGTACTTCCACTAGCAGGGAAGTGAAAGCTCTGAATAACTGCAAAAATCTTTAAAGCTCTGAGCATTCTGAGGTTTTAAAATCCATACTTAGAGCTGCCCACGCACTCTTAGCATCTAGGATTTTTCCAGAAAACCTTACATTATGCAGTTTTCTCCATTTCCCATCTTATTTTTTAAGAAGACCAAAGTGTACCCTCTGATGCAAAGTTCTTGTTCAGCTTCAAGCTCTGTTTAACTCAATCTCTCCAAAAGTAATGATGAATAAGCTTCACAGAGAGGAAGACTTAAATAGGGCAAACCCAGGTTCAGTACCAGGTTCCTGAGAACACTGCATTTAAAAATTGTAGGAAATCATTCAGCAGGACTTGGTGCTGAGAAAGATATTTTTCCTTTCCAAATCTCCTACTGAGAAAGGGGCAGGGTGCAGGGGATTAAAAACACAAAAAACAATACCCACCCTCCCCACTCTTGTTTTTCTTTCCATACTGATTCACAACTCCTTTAGTCTACAACTCTTCCTTCTACTCTCCATTTGCATCCAGATTTTCTCTCTGCTGCTGGAGAACTACTACAGCAGACATTTCAGCACAAAAGGAAAGAGTTTTCTTTACTCCTGCTCTACAAGCAACATCATCCCCAGCTGGAAGTAATTGCCAGTCAGTGCTAAATGTCATCTGTCCTCAAGGGATCATCTTACCTACTGCATGAGGGATGTAAATAAAATCCTGCAGCTTATTTTGTCTCCTGACAAGCTTCTCCTCAACTTCCCCTGTAACCCTGAACATGTGTTCATGTGGGGGGTGACAGGGGGAGTGGGGCATGGCAAGGAGAAAGCACCTCAGCTAATTTGGACACACACTGGCAATTTTACAGGTTTGAAATTAAAAGTCCTTGTTCCAGATTTGAAGGCACTAAAAGTTACCTAGTAAGAATTTACCAGTATAAAAGTTAAACATTTCAGGTTTCTGGTAACATGGTAAATTTAAATTGTTATTCATAATCTAAAATGAAGGCTAAGAAACCTTTACTCTAAAGTTCATATGAAGGAAAACAGTAATTTTATCCTATCTTAATAGAATGTATACCTATTTACAGATGTAATTGTATAATTGCTGTATCCTTTATCTACTCAAGACACTAAAATAAAAAAGAGAAAGAGTTGTTTAAATAAATAGCTTAACACTAGACTTACTACCCACACACATTTTACATACTTACTTTGATAGCTGAACCCTCCTAAAAGCTGGGTTTTTTTCTTTCCCCTCCCCTCACCATGTCCCCCCAACTGATAATCCTTACATGTTTCAATTAAAAAAACCAAAACAATAAAAACACCACTTGTACAGAATCTAGGGAGAACAGGAGTTTATTGAGTTTTACCTGTCTGAAAAGTGCTGGTGAAAATTGCCATTTCATGCTTTGTCTATAGACAAGTTAAGTCAAAAGAGAAATTGTTGCAAAAAACAAGCTCATTTGAAAACTGAGTGTTTCTCCAGAACTTCTTATCATTCCTAAGTGAACACAAATGTGAGAAGTTTTTACATGAAGCTAGTCCTTTTCATTATCAGATGCAACATCTACACTTAAGGTCCCTCACAACTATTAAAATACTTTCAGGCAGTATTAATACACGGAGAAGCAATTAGTCATATCTTCAACAAGCCAGGTATCCCAGCTCTAAAAGTGCATCATTTAAAACATTAGTAATGGAATATTTTGAAAGAACATCTCATTCAGTATTAATGCATGCCATTATTACAAAAATATTCATTGCATAATGTAGGAACAACAACTTTCTTTTGTAGACAAGAAAAAGCATGCTGAATGGTATCAGATCAATATAAATCTATTTTTAATGAGGTTTAAGACACTGTTCAAGTCCCATTAAGAGCAGCTTTCTCCAACTGTGCATCAGTGTTGGCTTGCACAGCCGTTAAAAGTTTTTCACTAATGTGGCTTAGACTGGCCCCGAACTTAAAGCAGGGCATTAAAACTGGATCTTGAATTTTAGAAATCCTTCATTGGTTTAAATAAAACATTAAAATCCACTGTAATAATTAGGTATAAAAGGTGTTAAGTAACAAATTTGGGCCTAACTAGCACAACATACAGGTATTTACACAAATGCAGATTTGCTGTGGACCTCAATATTGGCAAGACATCAGAATGTGAACCATGTGTTGAAGCCCAAACCCCCCAAGACTGAAAGACACAAAAACCTTGGGGAAGAGTAATATAAATTGCATGTCAGCTCAGCTGCCCAAGTCAGCCCAATAGCATGGCTCAGCCTGGTTGAAAGTAAACAGCAGTCACAAGTAAACCAGTCTGGTTGTAGTCATTTTAGCAGCTGAACTTTAAGTTACACTGCAAGTAATTAACCCCAAATCAACAGGGTATTTTCTGTAAAGCAGTTGATAACACCAATTTTCTAAATGGATGGTGATGAAATACAGAGAAAGTCTAAGATGAAAGAGCAGATGATGTGAGATGTT
Source organism: Illadopsis cleaveri (assembly GCA_013399915.1). Taxonomy (NCBI): domain Eukaryota; kingdom Metazoa; phylum Chordata; class Aves; order Passeriformes; family Timaliidae; genus Illadopsis; species Illadopsis cleaveri. The sequence continues at coordinate 137,674 of VXBB01014220.1, read as the reverse complement.
AAAATGATGCGACAAAACAGATGTATAAATTAAACAAGAATGTTTAATCAAGACAATCCTTTCTTTTTCCTTTTTTTTTTCTTAAACAGAGGTTCTTCCAGAATTTTTTTAGTTGGAAAATCAAAGCCTATTCCCACAATAGTGAGGCCACTTCTTTCAAGCAGCTCTGTTGTACAACTGTTACCAGGATCCTACACTATTTAAATTGTTTTCTATTGATATTTCTGAACTAAAAAGTTTCAAAATATTATATAGATTTTATTTGTGCTCCACATATTACAAGCAATTAACAACACAAAGAAAGGTTCAATTCCTCAGCTAGAACACCAAACTCTATACCAAGTATTACATGTACACAATACTTGCACAGTGACAAGCACAAGAAAGTACTAGTTAAGCACTTACTTTCAGATATCCATACCAACTCTTAAAATTCACTTCAATTCTCCCACGCCACCCAGTCCACAATTTAAGGCATCTCCACACAGCCATCCATCCACTGACCCACCCACTCCCATACACACCATTTCTCTTGAAGGTGTTTACTATTACAAAGAAATCACTATGTCGATCAGGTACCATTTATTATTTATCCCTCTAACCGTGTCAGCATTGAGATATGACAGTTAAACCAGTGTTAAATCAATACAATATTTACAGAGCACAGCACATTAAGCTTGAGACACTCACTTGGAGGATAAAACCACATTTTAGAGCAGGACAAAGGTCACCATTATTATGTGTTTGAAAACAGCTATTTACAGGTCCCTATGACATAACTATAGTCTGTACACTGTTCCAACGGGGCAGGCAAAAGCAGGATAGGCATTTATTTTAAGGGAATTTAAACATACAATTTGGAAGCATATTATTATGCTACCCTGAACGCCATAAACCACCTTAACATTCCTCAAGGTGGCCTCATATCCTAGAATGGCATGTCCAGCTGATACAAAACAGACAACACAACATTTACTTTGTGGAGAGTGTTTACTCCAGCTATTCAGACATCAGAACTTTGAAGGCAATTCGTCCCAGAAACTTGTCACGGTCATCTTGATTTTTTAAATTAGGTGAGCCCAGGATCTTACACTCAATTGCTATTTCTTCTTTGGTACCGTTGGGGGTAATTTGTAGTTGGACAGCCACTAGGGGCTGCAAATAGTGAGCCTAGTGAACAGAAAGATGGGGAAAATATTTGAGAGACCAGAATAAGTTAGCATTAAATTAACATTTAATCCATTAGAACAGTTAGGAAAAAAGCTAATTAAGAACCCAACTTCTCAAAGTCCAATCTGGTTCAGGTAAGACTTTTTCTCCCCAGGTTAGAAATATATTCTTTGTACTATTTCTTAACTAATATATTCAACATAATTTGAGTAACAGACAGTATCTTCAAGAGGCATGTGACTTTACCCCTTTCTATTTTATTAGGTCCAATTCTTCTAGAGACCTTCAATGAAAGAACCTCAGAAATTAATATCTTCCAACCCATTCTATTGACTCTTCTGCATGTTTTGGGTTTGGTTTGGCAGGGAGTGTGTAATCTGCTACAGAATGCAACTTTTCTAGCAGGGTTTAAACTGAGGGGTTTTTTTTCCAAAAGCATGACTCAACAAGTACTTATAAACCAGCTACCTCTCTCTTCTATCCCATTTACTTGTTCAGCAACAAACCACTCTGAAAGGTATTATCTGTTTAATAGCTTTACACAGAAACCTTTCCCTGAACATCCTACAGTATCCTTCCTGCTCAGTCATTTTCAGTGGAACAACATCAACTGGTGCCTACTACAAAATTAAAATTTAAAAATGAGAGCAGAATCAAATTCCTTTGTCAACCCAATATTGTACCTGACATACAATTCAGTAAGAACAACTTGCATTCTCTTGTAAAGTGCCTATTAATTAAATAGGAGCTTATTATTCACTGTTAAGGGAGCATTTTATGCAATGTTCATGAAGCTTTTCCATACTTTATTAACATTTTTAGGTCAGTACTGCTGACTGCTGATTAAGCAAAATCCTCTTCCAGGTAAAAATTCATGTACATCAGTGGACTAAATACAACAACACAGTACTGGGTAAGCAAAAACCTTAAATTTTAATTGAACAAAATTTTGTGTTAAGTCTTTTTCCCTCCTCACTAACTTAAGACTCTTCAATACATTTCTGTTGGTTTTAGGCTATCTTCTCTACCAAAGAACACTACAGAGTATTCAGAGTCTCATTTACAAAGGATTATGTCATGAAGTAGATGTGCTAAAATCTTTAATATGAAGTTCTAGTAAGAAGTAGATTGAAGTAGCTGCTTTCACTGAATAGTGGTTCTAGATGAGAAATTTTCCTGTGCTCCCATAAACTTCAGACTGGAAGGGAGGAAATGCAGCTAGGCGAGGCTCCCTCAAAACTTTCCAGTTATCAGGGTGATCCCACACTTTGAGTTTTCTAAAAATCAGAACTAAAATTCCCATATTTCTTCAGGGAGAGAGGTCTTCTCACCATCAAGACTTTTCCTGAGGGGTACACAAATTTCCATGATGGTTTGAAAAAAAGATGATACCAGAATAGACTTACTCAGTATAAAATTTGGAGGAGGAAGAGGGAAGAGAGGCAGCATCCTCATTAACTATGTCAGATCATCTAAAGGGAACTTTCTACAAGGTCAGAGAGTTGGGCTTATTGCACTAAGCAGCAAAAGACAAAGAGCCATCCTGGACCACAAAATTGTAGATATTAGTACTTTTCTGGCTCCTACCTGAACAAGAGCAGCAAGTTTATTCAAATCATCTTAACTCCTTTTCAGAATAAAGTAATTTAACAGTTCCACACTGATATAACATAATTGTTGCATAGCCAAGAAATCAATCCAGATCCTTGAGACATAGTCAAACACTCTAACTACTCACAACTCTTCTTACTGCCTCCTCTTTTCCTCACTATACTAACGTTAGGAGAATTAGGCCTCACATAAGCAAGAATTTTGAAAACCACAGACACTGTTCCACATGACAAAGTGAACACAAAAGGACAATGAACTAAAAACTGGGGGGAAGGGGTGAAAAATAATAACAAAGTTTTTTCTAAATCACTTAATTCAAGCAGGGAATAGCACTGTGTTCTGCTGATCTTTATTAGTGTCTTGTCATAGTCTTTTATTTTCCATCAGTACAGCAGCAAGATGGGAATTTGGTTAGTAAAGTTTCATCCCATCCTTGGTACAAACTGGGTTTTGACATGTCAAGGTCCACAGGTGCTGTATTTTGCATTTCTTAGGGAAGCAGTGCTCTCCTTCCCTATTCTTTCACTCCAAGAGAAGGACAGAGTCTGTGCTGACTCCAGCTGTTGGAAGCACAGGCAACCTCTTTTTAATTTGCATGCCTAAGTGAACAGATGGGGTACCAATTCACAACATGGCAACAAAATGGAAAATACAGAACCACCCAGAAGTAATATGAAAGCAAATGCTGAAGAAAAACTCCTTCCTCATTCATAAAAGCCATGGGAGGCTAAAAAAGTTATGGAACGGCTGCAAGTATAGAGTACACTGGCAAATTAACTGACAAAGGAGTAATTTAATACAAAAATCACTTTGGTGAAATTACAACCGCCCACCTTAGTACACTATGGATCTAATAGATTTGTATTTTAAAAAGTACCTCTATCTTCAATGGTGAACAATGTTTGTTAGACTAAATAATAGTAAGAGGCAATATAATTGTCTGCTTTATAGAAGGTATAGAATTTCTGCATACAATGATCACAAATCGATGCAAGAAAATTAAAAAATTAACTAAATTCAAGTTTCAAAAGACCGGAGTTTCAAAGAATGGAGTTTTACTTCTCTGTATTCTATGTTCATCAAGTAGTGAGTCTGGGGTTTTTACAACAATAATTAAAAAACCCCAAACTTATCCGCTACTTTGAAGTCCTTCTTCATAAAATGGGGCAAACAGAAAGCATGATATGCAGAGCCACAAAGAAATATGATTAACAACACCATAAGGACTTACAAACTTAATATCCTATACAGAAACACCAAGGATTAACTATTAGAAAGTGGATTGTAATATGAAGACCCAGTTTACTTCTCCTGCCCTTCCCTGCATTCAGAATGACTCCAAATATTTCAATGAGCAAAAAAGAGCAGCCACTCTCCAGACTGCTGTGTACAGCCACTCCTCCTTTAGGACAATGCCCAGTTTGTTCCTGTCTGCCAAAGCACGTCTCCAGCCTCACTGAGCACTGTGCAACGTCTGCATCTGCAATATTCCTCAGCAGTACCTCATTACAAAGTTCAAACTTCAGAATGAATCTGCCACCACCAACTGTAAATGCACACAGAAACAAAACATTGAAACTGAAGACCATCATTAAGGGATACTTACATGCAAGCTTTTCCCATAGTATGGGAAGTACTTCAAGTCCATTGCGCCATTAGGAGGAAAATAATTTATGTTCACCATGCCTTCTTCCTGTAATTGCAGACAGCAACAAAAGTAGAAATTAACATTTGCTTGCATAAAAATGAACACAAAATTAAAATGATATTCCAATGATAAAGTGCAAAACACCTAAAAAAGGGCAACTGACTTACAAACTCATAGAATAATCCAAATCAGATTTCTTTTGGCAAACAAGTCACATGCTGCACACATCTGCTGCAGTCAGGATTAGTAGTACTACTTAACTTAGCAGTCAAGTCAAAGACAGCTTGCCTTCATACTTATGGGTCAAAGTAATGGGGAAGGGGGAAGAGCATGTTCATTGTAATGAGTAATTTAACAACCCAAGCCCCCCATATATAATTAAAATCCCAAGTATCCCCAAGCAAGCCTGTGTATTTTGGTGAACCATGTGCTGTTTAAAGTCAGGTTTTTAAGCCCCTCAATGACACAAGCCTTCACAAAGAACCACAGACACCTCCCTGCAAGTGTCATTCCAAACATAAGGTGCCCTATATCCTTCAAATACTGGCCAGATAAGAAGAAAGCCAAATGGTCAAAATGGTGATGTTGCTGGAGTTATAACACCACCTCTGAGGAACAATATATACAGATGAAGGCCTTATCACCCAACTGGCCCCTGCAACCCCAAATCCTAGAGTAAGAAGCAGCTACCTACAAAGCTGCTGCCTAAGGAGCTTTCTGACTAAGGTGTCACTCAATGCATAAAATACACAAAATATGTATGTATGACTGAGCTGTCCAGACACAGGCTATCAGTATAGCAATACACAAACACCTCTCCCTATATACAACATTCTTCAAGACTGTATATCCTGGCAGAATATCAAACTACTGCAAGTTCAAACCACTAAGAAAAGCCCACATCTAACGTGCCTTTCTGTAATACATGAAATATATTGCCATAACCAAGGGAAATGTCATTAAAACAACCCCTCCAAAATGCTAAATGTAAGTTCAGAACATCACTGCTTGCTCCATCTAATTCACAAGTTCAAAATGCATTAGCAATTCATTGCTTTTTTCCCAAGCCACAGCTCAAGGTTACCTTCTTTTCACCTCCTCAAAAGAATATAAAATTTTTTTTTTAGGATATGGCCACATTCTCATTCCTTTTGCAGTCTAAATTATTGCAACCATTAATATATGTTTATTAAGTATTTCAGACCTTGAGCTTGCATATAGCATTATTAAGCAGGAATATGTTGATTTTCACCATTATTCTTTATTTTATTTAAAGCTCATGCAGCTGAAAATATTCACTTTTCAAATGTGTTGCTGCAATAATGGTTAAATAATCAGCATATGGAATAACATAGGCAAAGTAAATAGGAGTAGTGCTTTCTAGAGCAGCTGAATACAAGGCATGCATGCAGTCATCACTATACACTAAACATATGCATTAGGCTATCAGTGCAATAGCTGGGAGGCTCTGGGACATGCAGCGGCCTATCTAGTGCAACTGCTGAGGGGGTTCCAGATCTTCCTGAATAAACAATCCTAATTAATATCCCTACACAATTAAATAAAAGCAACCAAAAAACACCTAAACAAGCTGCATTTGCTGAAGAACTTCAAGAATCAGTTTATTGGTGAGTGTCACTTTTTCTGCTTATCATTTAGTTTCCACAAAGAGCTGCTGACAGTCAGCAAATCTAAAAATCGGATAACTTAGCTGGACAGACAGACTTTCACCTCACTAACTGGGTCTTAATCAAGACTATACTTCAGAAAGAAGAATTTAGCAGATGTTGAAATAATATACAGAGACCCAAGGAAAGAATTTGGGCAGGGATGGTCTATAATCACTTGAGAAGAAAAAATGGAGAAGATAAAGAGCAGTATCCATTAGTAGAAACTGTAAAACATTTCTGTCACAAAAAGCAAGTTAACTCAGATCCTGAGTGTGCTGACAAAAGCAAGGCACATAAGAGTGTTACTCATACAGCTGTTCTTCATTCTTGTCAACTAGAAAGTGATACCTAACAAAGTCAAGATGGTCAATAAACAGCAGAAAAAGATGTATTTTGGAATTAAGGCTCTTTTCCTTCTCTCTAGTTAAAAACAAAAACCCCATCAAATTTACCAGTTTTCAGTAAAAGTTGTTTTAACTTGCAAGAAATAATGCTGCAAGATGTTCTAGCACATGTGAAACTACACAACTCTGGCCCCAAACTAAAGACCTAAAATGCTGATCTTCAAACTTCTTGAAGACAATCTTTTCTTGGTTTGTTTCTCTTGGTGGAGGTTCTCAAGACTGTAGCAGATTCGTTTCTACAGGGTCTAGGAGGAAGAACCAGCTGTAGTGAGTGCCTGACACTGCAAATACTCACTTCCCTCATCTACAGAAATTACAGTGATGACAGTTCAACTGCATGAGGGCAGAGGGGGAAGCATTCCCAGCCAAAAGTGTGCTGACTCTGAAACAAACCATCTACCTAAAATTTTTCCATTTAAAAAAAAAGTGCAGGGAACAAAGAAGAACCACTTCACAGGAGAATGCCTGAAGAACATAATTTCCACACTGAAGAACTTAAAATGATGTTTCAGGTGGCCAAGACTGGCAGGATGTGCAGACAGAAGCTATTAACCTAATTTTGTATTTCACAGACTTGTAAAAGCAAAAATACCATTTAAAAGTCAGAAGGTGTGTTAAGTCCAGGCAGACATTTCTCCAAATCAATATATGTAGGATTAATGCACAGAAGTTCCATCTGAGCATGAGGCGGAACATCTTTCCTGTGCAGTGATGGGGCACTGGAACAGACTGCCCAGAGAGGGTGTGGAGTCTTCCTCACTGGAGATATTCCAGAACTGTCTGGACACAACTCTGTGCCATGAGCTCTGGGATGACCCTGCTTGAGAAGGAGGTGGGACCAGATGACCACTGTGGTCCCTTTCAACCTTATCTACTCTGTGAGTCTTAACTCTAAGAAATATTTAAAAGCAGAGATGACAGGAATATAAAAATCAGTGAGCAGTAAATCTACAGGATGAATTCCAAGTGGTACCTAAGCTTTCCTAAGCAAGTAAATTATTATGAGGTAGGGTGAGAATAGGCTAATAAAGATAAAACAGATGCATTCAAAGTAGCAAAGCCTGACAAATACTTCCCTGGAAGTCACTAAAGAATTAGTAAGATTAGTAATTTTAAAATTCAAAACCATCACATTTGTGTAGATCACAAAAATTTTAAGTGGGTATGGCAGCAGAACTTTGTATCTATAGAAAGAGGATGCAAGAAAACCCACACAAATCATTTCTATGTATCCCAAAGGGCAAAAAAAAAAAGCAGAAAAAGGCACCATGATGAACCAAGTTGTTATCAAACTTACTGTTTTGCTAATGAAACCAATTAAGAGGGTATGAAGAAGTATCATCTGCTTAGCATAATTTTTACTAGTGTCTCACAGAGCATCCATAGAACAAAGCTGAAGAAATACAATCATAAAATAGGATTGCCATCAATATTTTATAAATCACTTGAAGATTAGTTCTCAACACATCACAAGGCATTTCTGGTGGAAATGAAGATGACTGCTCTGGATCCTATTCCATGTTTCAACAAGGACTTGAGACGCAAACCCAAGTTCATTCATTGATGGCACCAAGCTAAGTAGTGCAAAGCACTTCAGAGAACTCGATCCCTTAAAATGATCACAAAAAATGACAGAGGAGGGGCCAAAAATAGCCCTATGAATGTCAAAGCTGTGAACTTCAAGAAATCACATCTACAAATACAGACTGGGAAATAAGACAGAGAATGATTTAAACAATAAAACAATATAAAGACTAGTGTATTACAAACAGCAAATTCACCTTGCTTTCAATGTGATCACAAAGGGAGAAATGCAGTCAATTAACAATACCTCAGGCAAACTACTGTCCAGTTTGGGATATCATATTGCAAAAAAAAATTATAAATTAGACAAGTCAAAGAAAAAAGAGTACTAGAAGGAGCTTAATTGCTTTATTCTATTCAAGAGAATGATGTGAGGTTTGTGAATGGAAGCAAAGAAATCAGTCTCAAGTAAGACGAGGAATCACCTTCGTTTGCAATGGACTGTCACGGAGAGATCAAAACTTCCAAAGACTCCACAAAAATCAAGTATTAATATCTGTGCCTACCACAGGTATCTAGGATGAAGGCAGAAACCCTTACAAGTGCTTGTCTCATTAACTGCTGATATTTCCCAGTCTACACTTTTATCAGTCACCGGAAGCCAAAAGCCAGGACTGCTCCTTGCTCAAGCTACAAACTTACCCACTCTTTCACTGCTCCCCAAGCAGTCTAGGAAAAACACCCATAAGTCAAAGGAATTATTATAATTGCAATAAAACATTATGTGCAAATCCATTGGTACATCACAAATATGCAAAGATTAGCTGTTATTATAAGTAGTTTATACTTGATTTGAAGGCAACTTTTACTTGAGCGGTAACATTAGTTTCCACACACAGTTGTCTTACCCATCATTTATAAAATTGTATAAGGTGCACTTGCAGCATGGAGAAAAAATAAAAATACAGGTTATGAAATGAGAAAACAAAATATAACTCACAATAAATAAATAAACGAGACCACAAATACACATGTATGCATTTTCCTAAACCAAGTCAGATAGCTCAAACACATCTAAGGATGAAGTAACAAGCAAAAAATGTTTCTATAAGTACACTGAAGAAATTAAAGACACTAAAACTAAATTAGACATACAGTAAGATGAAAAACACAAACAGAAGTACAAAATCTCCAAGAAGAAGGGAAGAGTGAAACAAACTACTTCATTATTTATCGCAATCACAAGGAAAATAAACAACACACTTATTTCTTACATTCTGAACTGACCTTAGGGGTACACTGTATATGTGGCTCTCCTTCAGGCTTTAATCCAATTACCTAAAGGAGACAAAGTTAAAATATTTACAGACCTTTTTTTCCCCCTTTCCATTCTTACAGACTGAATTTAACTTTTCCCTCACTAAATATGAGTTCATACAGGGAGTAAATCTATCCAGTGTCACTTTTACCTGAACACAATTTTAAACTAGGACTAAGATTTAAAGTGTTGTTAAGTTAAATAGTTTACTCAGGCTAACTCAAAATAGTTACAGGAGTCACAGAAAGTACTGTTTTCTTATTTTACATTTAGCATGTAACTTTAATACCTCAAAACAGTTAGCAATTCAAGTAACAGGTAACATCATTGAAAAGTCAAATACTTTGAAAGTTTTCCTCACCCTTCATAGTTTAAGAGTTATAGAATGCATTACATTCTAGTTTAGAGTTCTGGAACACAAACATGAAGCAAAACACTTCACTTTGCAGAGTGGTCTAGAATCTGTTTCACAGAACAGTAAGTAAAAGCAAAGAACAATATACTTCTTGAAACAGGATTCAGATATTTTGGTGCAAGTAGTCAAAGCCAATATTTGTATTGTATTAGAATGCTCAAAAAGGTCACTTCGTACCACTCTGAAATTGCTCAATGTTTCAGTAAATTACACTGTTAAAGAAATGCAAATATCTTGAGTAGCAAACTGAACAGATATTTCAGTCCTTCCCACACTAGTTTTTTCATACAGCACTAGCTGGGAGCATTTGTATTAAGAACTAAAAAATAAGTAGGCACTTACTCTATTCATTTTCACAAGCACACAGGGAGTTCCTTTAGAATAGCCAAAATTTGCATCTTCCTTCCCAGAGCACTGTCCAAGCTCAGAGAGGTTAAATCTACAAGCCTTTTTAACAGCAGCATCACTCTGATCAAAGATCTTTCCTGAGGTACACTCTATGTTTTGGGACTGCTTTGAATCATTATATGCTATAAAACAAAAACAGCTTGTAAATCAGTGGTACAAAACATGTAAGTAGCCAGAACCTGAAGACGCCTATATAAATAATTACTGTGTGACTTCCCTAATAGTTTTCTCAAGGAAGTATTTTCAGAGCACTGCCTCTTACATCCATCTTAACAAACACTTTTTCAAAGCCTACAGACAAATAGCACTGTACCTGAATGAAAAATAAAGAGTATTACAGAAGAATTAATGATTTCCTGCTTTTTAAATTGTGACAATAATCACAACTTCATTAACTTCTGTACATAAACTAAATACGTATTCTAAGCCAATAATGTATTAAAATACAAACAATCCAGTTTTTACCTGGAAACTCAACCAATTTTCCCTTTGCACGTTTCTTTTACAAATACACACGAAAACTTAGAAGTATTTCAATAATTAAGTTATCTCTACACTTACTCCAGATAGTATAATTGATGTTATACTAACATCTCAAGTTGTTTCTCACTTTTGTTTCTGAAGTGCAGACACCACTGTCACAAATGCTAAACTACGCCCATTTAAGATTCTTTGTGGTTTCTTCCCCTCCCTTACACCCCAGCTCCCAGCCAGTAAGGCAAAATGGAGAAAGGGACAGTTCATCCTCAATGCAAGACCCACAGAACTGCAGGAGAGGCAGGTAGTCATGAAATGCAGCATTCCTCCCAGGAACCCTTGGCACAGCTCTGAAAGAAAAGCCTACTCAGAGAAGCTTTTAGTAGGCACCAAAACTATGAATATGGAGAGAGTCAAGCACAGCTGTAGCTAACAAAGCAATTCATGCACACAGGTGAGATTTCACAGCACCTTCTTCATTCTGACTTACAACTTCTGGGGGCTTAAACTTATTAATATTTTCAGTTGATTTCCACATTATTAGAATAAGTGTACATACAGACACATATGTAAAATAATGTATTACAAACCAGTAATTTTGCCATCCTTGTCCTGTGTTACCTTTTGTCCATGTTCTAAATTCAGTGTTTTAATATCTGTGTAGATACTGTGTATCAGAGTGAAAAATCAATAAATTGCAATTAATTTCATCTTTTTGTGCCTCATTTTTCAGACACTCAAATTCTTCAGACTGAAGTATTCTCACTCAGTTACCAAATCATTTAGATTAAGACTAATCAGATAAATTTTGATAGACTAAGACTAATCAGATAAATCTTGATAAACTTAGATTAAGAGTAATCAGATAAACTTGATAGTCTTAAATACTAGCAAAGTATTATTATATTATCAACTACAAGACCTATCTTATTTTAAATTGAATTCTTTTGGCGTATGCAATTTCTACATCTTCCATCACCCAAAAACTCTCCATTATGTACTGCACCATTCCTCATACTCAGGCTCCCTGTCCAATACAGACATGATACTCTTTCTGTAACATACAGACTTTTAGAACACACCTACAGTAACCCTGAACTTGCATAAGTCTCCATTAGCAATTAGTAACTACAAGCCAGAAATGAAATAATGCACTCAAGATTAAGACTCCTAAATTGCTTGGGCAATTGTAACTTACATTCAAGGAAGTTCTGAAGTGTAGTAACATACTCTGAATATGACTGGCTGTCACTCCTGTTAAAGTAAAATTCCAATGCAGTGTCTGGCTTTGGTGAAATCATAAGTCCTTAAAAAGAAAAAGGTCAAGTTAGGAACTAAGCAACTTATCTTTCCTTCATCACTGTAACCCCTACTCAAATATCCATAAATTGGAAAATGTCTATCATCTGTAAAGAAATATTAATGTTACCCCCATATTCCACAGTACTGGAAGGTACTTTGTGTTTGAAGCCAGTAATCAAAATCAGCATAACAATAATTAACATTTAAATCCAGCCCAATGTATAAGTGCAATTCACAAACCAAACCCAAGTGATTAGGAAAAGCAAAATCAGCAGTTTAATCGCTTTCAATCAAAGATTTTTACTGATCCACTTTCCATACTCAGCAAATTAAGCTTCAAAAAACCTTCAAAAAATAGCCAAAAGCACACCCAGAAAACCTTCATTTCAAGCAATAGTTCAAAGCTTTAGGCAATACAGAGTGAAGCTATGATTGTATTATTCTCACAGAAACACAGAAAAAATATTTTTAAATTTTTGATTATTAATAAAGGTGGCTTGAAAGTTACCCCAGTGAAAACAGACAAGCCAAGTTAGTTTGCAGTCTTCTCTTCTATCTCCTCAAAGTTTAGGTGCCACCTGTTCCACGGAGAATACAAAACACTTTACACAGCCACAGGGGCTCGGCCCAGCCAGGCCTGGGAGCTGTGAATGCTCCGGAGCTGCCTCCTGGCCCCAGGGCACCCTGCGTGCCCCCTGGGGGAGGGATCCCAGTGTGGCCCTTGGAGTTCCCCTGCAGGAACTGCAGCTCCTTTCAGCCGCTGGCTGGGGGCACTGGAGCAGCAACCACCCACGGCCAGGAGCCAGAGCTGCAGGAGGTCCAAGGTCACGGATCACCAAAGGCTGAATCCCGCCGCAGCTGAAGGATGGACAAGGCACACATGGAATAAAGTAGGCATGGCCCTCTCAAGAGCTGAACTGCCCCTGCTTTCCAGCATATGGCCCAGAAGCTGCAGAGTTCAATCTCAGGGATTTCTCTGGAGCAGGTGAAAGCAAAAGGCACACTGATACACCCAGCCTGTGCTACCTGGAGCTGTCATTTGCACTGGTACCTGATGCTTCTATTATGCATCACAGCTTCAGTAGCAGATGAAATAGCACTACACCACCTGATATTGCAGCAGAGATTAAATCAGTTCAAAAAAGGGTGTATAACTGATTGTTTTATTCACACTAGCTTAAGGTAACTCTTATTTAATATAAATAATTGGCACAGATCAAAACCCTGCAGTTGTGATTAACAGGTGAGTGTCCATGCATCTGTCTCTTCAAGTACAGCTGAAAGCAGACATTGCAGTTGCCCAAAAGAGGAAAAAAAAAAAACCCAAACCATACAAACACAACAAAATCCAAACCCCAATCTATATTTCATCAGATTCATTTTCTCCTAAATTAGGATATTAAAACCGTTTAATCAAAGTCAAATTTGACATAAAGGAAGAAGCTGCAATTACACAGCAACTGATTGTATCATCTTAGGATGCCATGTAGTTTTCCTGTTCTCTGGCAAAACCAATTAAAACTGGATTTCCAAATGAATTAAATTTAAGGCAGAAAACAAATCTCAAAATAATAATAGCAATAATAAACAAATCAGGCCATCTTTGTAAAAAATGAACATTTAAGAAAGTAAGACTGCAGTGGGAAATAAAGCTAGGTTACTGTAGTTAACCATCAGTTAACCATTAAGGTTTTGTAAAGCATATCAAGAGTGTAGTTCAGCAGCCCAGGCCTCTTCAGGATTTACCAACAGAAATGGGCAAGCTTCTCATCCAAAGGCAGAAATTATTTACAAATACTTGCAACTTGCAAATAATAAACATCTATACTAGAAATTCATCACTGACAAATGTCTTTCAGCTTTTTTTTTAAAAAAATATTTTTTTATTCTAGGTCTTTTATAGGATTCCAAATAATTCATAAATCCCCTTTTTTTTGCAATAACAGCAGTTAAATTACTTCCATGGAAGCCACAGGTAAAAGCCTCAATGACTGACAGTCCATATACAGCTACAAACACTATTTTGACTGCAGACTACTTTGCACCATTACAGTAATTTTCTGGCCTTCACACTGAACTGGGATTCAACAACATAAAAGGCAATTAGTAGCAGAGCCAAAAAATCACTCAAGAGTTTTTACATTAGGAACTTTAAGGGGATAAGAGATTACTATCTACAGAACTATAATGTAAAGGAAGGACTTAAACGGTATTTTTCAAAGGGAATATGACAAAATAACAAAACTGGTCATCAATGGCTGAAAAAATAATTTGAAGATATTTACTGCTTCAGGAGAATGCCAGAAACATCCTATGAAGAGGGGACTGCTCCATTTCCAGTGGATTATATTCTGCCTAAAAACCATGGTGTAAATTCTACAGAAAAAGCCATTTGAAGGACTGATGCACAGACTCAGAGAGATGCAGGATTTCAGCTCTTCTAGAGGAACAGAATTAACAGTCTCAGCATAGGATCACATGTAGGATTGTAAAAGAGATTACATTATTTTACAATTCCAGGAGGGATTTAACAAAAAAAGTTTGAAATCATTTGGATTTGATTTATACTATTATACCCCAGTGTACAAAGCAAGTCAGTTATCAATTATAAAATAAATCAATTGTGAGATTTCCAAGTATGTTTAACATAAGAGCAGAACCTTTGACCTACGGCATCCACGTTTTGTGCGTAGATTTTAGGGTTTTTTAAAGAATTTAAGTTTACAGCCAGGAACATTAAATGTCTCACTGCAAATGAAAAATGACAGAGTTAAAGAGAAACATTAAAACAGAAACAAGCCATTTGACTAACCTTAATGTATGAGTTACTAAAGACATGGTTAATAAAGAGATTTAATTCAGAAATGTTACAGGAATTCTTCAATTAAAAACTAATTGTGGTGTACATACTTTTAAAAACAAACATCCCTTATTACTTATTTCAAAACCAAGGAAAATTAATACCCTGAACTACATGAGAGAAGAAATGTCACTCAAGCCTAGCATTAAGCCACAGCTACCCACAGCTCCATCCACTATGAACCTTCTGACTTCCACAACAGATACAATGGAAATGGGGAGAAATGGTCAACTAAGCCACCTTCTTCTTCCCTCATTTATTTTTCTTCCTTTTTTTAAAAAAAAATTTCTTTCCAGCATCTAGCCCATTCTTAGCTTGAAAAAACACGACAAACCCTCAAAATCCCTTACCATATGACACCTGTTAGAGAAGCCAGAACACTACAGCAAAACAAATTCTGTTCAGAATCCAGAGACGTTTATCAGACTGGCCCAACTGCAACATGGTCACACAAAGATCACTGTACCATCTTAAGTGTGGATACAGCTGCAAGAAGATGATTTTAAGAGCTTTGCACTCAACAAAAGGAATAAGTATTTTAAAAAAATAATGTCTCACTTCCACCAATATATTACTATACTGGGGAAGACAAACACCCTATTACTCATGCTTATTTGTACAGGGTTGTTTTTTTTTAACATACAGTTCCTTGAAGCAGCCAACAGTGAGACAGGTGGGCAGTGCACAAAGGAAGCAAGACATCACATTCAGTGGCAGCCGCACATTACACAGACTTAGCTTCATCATAAAACAGGAGCCTTTCTCTAGTGCATCCCTACGTAACAGGTCAACAATCCCTGAAATCCACAGACATTCCATGTCAGCTGGAAACTACTGAATACTGTAATAAAAACTCTGCAAAAGGCCTCTGTACCACAGTCCTTACATACTCTTGAGCAGATGACATCCACAGTACAGCCTTCCTGTGCCTTCTGCAAAGTATCAAACACTAATCAAGGTGGCCTTCCATTGATGCAGGGGAACTGGTATAAAGTATCTTTAAAGCAACTTCATTAAATTATAAACCCACTTTACATCAGCATGCCGTGTGGATCTGCAGGCAACATTGTGGTCTACATGACAAATTCAACTGACAGGAGCTCAGAGAAAAAAACAGCAAAAGTTAGTACATACACACAAAAAGCTACTGCCTGAATTTATGCTATAAACATATGGAACTTGCCTCACACCAAGGTTTAACTTTGCAACATGCAAGTAACTGAATAATGATTTCCCATAAGTAGTTCATACTTCAAAAAAGCTCTCAAATGAAACTCAGTTGTTAAACCAGACAGAAGTTTATGAAAAAAATAAATACATTGTTACCTGGACTAGAAATCCGGTCACGGTATTTCGGTATATCACTGCTCAGTGTCTGAAGCATAACCCACATTGTGAATGTGAAGAGTGCTGCTAGGAAGCCATAGAATACCAGATAGAATAGCAAGATCAATCCTGTAAAGAAAAAGCTAAAATTACTATTTTTGTTTCATCTAATTCCATTACCTATTTTGAAAATCAAAAATAGGAAATTAGCAATACAATGTCTGTAGTCATAAATAAGCCTCTAGCATACATATGTAATGCACAGTGCACAATAATGCACACAAAGAGGTTTTCTTAATACTTCTTGATTCTTAAAGGGCATTCTGGCATCTCTATTTTTAAGAGAGAAGCATTAAAACCCACTCTTTGGGCTATACAGGAAAGCTGGCAAAAAAGACTAAGTGCATTAGAAAAATAATAAACTGTCACTTGTTTGTTGGAATTTTAGCTTTGTATCTGGTTGTTGGGAAGATGAAAGAAATGAGGGAAAAGATAAAATTATTACACTGGATCCAGACCACGGAGGAAGCAATTGGTGCTTTCATGACATAGTTGATATCTGAGGGACCTCCACACAGAGCAGTCCTTCACACACGTCCTGTTACAAGATACTTCTCAGGGTGAAAACGTTTTCTGCCACATGTTTTTGAAAACAAACCAAGCCTTCTCTTCAGATTTATCCAGCCTAACACACACACCTGCCTTACCAATCTACCCTGGGGACCCACCAAATTCATCAGAGATAGTACCAGCTTTAACTTGTTTCATTAACTGAGCACTCAGTACCAACCTAAAAAAACGTGTGGGATTCTGTTTTAAGACTGAGCATCTGAAACTTAAGGACACATGCAGAGACTGTCAAATGGGGACTGGATGCTTGGACTGAGAGTCATCTTTAAAACCATTCTAATTCAAAAACATAACCAAATGTTGACACGAATTCAATTTTTATTGGATATTCTAGCTGTAAGGGTGCTATCAGAAGCCAGAAATGTAACTTGGGTACAAAGAAAAGCACTTCAAACCCATTATGCAGCATCCAACCACTGGCACTTGATTATGTGAGAGAATCAAGTGCAGAACTTTAAAACCTTTCACAGAAAAGCAAAGAGCAAAAGCAAACACAACTGTACCCCAGTGCTATGTACTGTCCACTGGAAGATGGCAAAAGGAAGCCCAAGCCCTGGCTCCTGTCCCAGAAACTATGCTTGCATTTTGCACTGAAACAGTCTCTAGTGTAGTATGGTTCCCAGAAACTCATGACTGCTAAAAATTCAAGTACCCATTTTACTTCTCCCAAAAGAATTCTGTGTACATCTATTAAAATAATGACATGTTTTCCAAATTCTTTACTCTAAGTAAAGTTCTCAACAGCAACCAGCTGAATGTCAGTGGATTTTCAGTTTGGTTTTAGTTTTCAATCTCACATGTTGAGGAAGTTACCTACTAATCTCCAATAACCAGAAAATGATCAGCTATTTAAAATACATTTGAAATCACCAAGATGTAAGATTCTGTGCAGCAATTAGAAGTAGCAAAGTATGCAAACACAAAAACAAGACTACTCTATAATGAACAAGACAGCTGGACATCTATTGTGAATGATTGCTAAGGTTATTTAGAAGCTATTTAGCTGCTAAAATGAGAACATAAATAGTAGAAATTCTAGTCAACAAAAGCCATTACAAAAGTTGCACCTGTATTCAGCACAGCAGCAATTTGTCTTACCCATAAGCTTATAAATGCTTTAACTGGATTCAAAACAGAACAAAGATCTTCTCATTAATAGCCAAAGCGTTCTGGGTATTACAAAACCAACCAAACAAAAAACCTCCCTTACAAAACCTCTGGTCAGCTCACATTTTGATCCATACAAGTTAAACTACTGGATACTTTCATCAAACTGTCTAGAAAGTACACTTTCCATCAAGTGACCAAGACATTCACCAAACAGCCCCAATGGAACAGAAGAATTTGACATGTAAGACAAGACAAGCAGCTACCGTGGCAAGTAGAGTAAAGACAAGAAAGTCAGGGAAAATTATTTCAGAATACACCCTTATTTTAATTTCTATAACAATAAGCCAAACTTCATTGGAAAAAGAAAAAACCGATGAGTATAACATGGGTAATCAGAGCACCATGGTGTGCGGTTCTAAGCAGACATGGCGCTAAGAAGGGGCCATGCATTCACAGCACCTGCATTCCTGGCCTTGGAGCTGACCCTGAAGAGCAGCTGCCACAAGGGGCAGCTCTCCCCCATGGGGTCATTGGTGCCCCCAACCTGCACAGCCCCACACTCCAGCAGGGCCAGGACACCTTCCCCACCACGGGCAGCAGCAGGGCAGAGCGGGGGACCCCTCAGGGCCTGGGGAGCACCATTACAGGGGTAACAGTGATCCCCATGCCCTGGTGGAGACTGCACTGACAACAGCACCTTCCCCAGCCCCTCTCCCTCCCAGCAGCAGCCCAAGCACCGAGGATCTGCAGCAGGAACACGGCTGGAAAGGCTGTTTCTATTCACAGCCCTGAGCTCCACCAGCCTCCCCCAGCCCAGCAAAGCGCATGCGTGCTCGCACAGAGATTATTTTTAATCTTTATTTTAATACAGCTTGTAAAAGCACTGCAGAACGCTGACCACTAAACTGACCCATTTACACCGCTCTGCCACATTAAAAAGAGGGATAAAACAAACAACAAAAATCCCCTCTGCACCTTCCAACAGCCTCAAACTGAGTAAGCTGCTCTTTGTGAGCCTATTAGTACTAATTATCCTTAGCTAATCACAGTGAGCAAGCCATAACCTGTCAAGAAATTCTGCCAAAATAACTTCACATAACACTGGATTTCTTGTCAGGAAACAAGATGTACCCAAGTAACAGTGAAAAGCTATCCTCCATATTTTCTCCAAACAAAGTACACCTTCCACATCTAACATGCAACCCAATTCAATTGTTGTAGAACACCTTGTACACCAAAACAGTAACACAAGAAAAACTCAAAACCAAAATTCTACATTACAATTTACCTAGTTGTTTTGGTTTGCTTTTCTTTTTGCAGGGCATCACATCACCTAAAACACTTCTCCATATCCTAACCATACTGACAAGCAAGTGAAATCTGGAAAACTTCAATTTCTGAACCAACATGTTGGTACAGTCATTAGCTGGAATTCATTTGCAGGAACTAAAACACTCCTCCACTGCGAACATTAGAATTTCTAACTCTGGGGAATACAAGGTATCACATACCTTGCATGGCTATCATTTCCATGGAATATATGCTTTTCAAACTTTATGTGGCAAAAGCAATGAAAACCATGTTACTCTGGCATAAACTAGACTGGCAAATCCAACTGTATGTAATGCATAGTTAGATATATGCAGGTATCAATACAAACACTGCCACAAACAGGGTAGCAACTATTCAGCATTACCTGCAACAACAAAAATCAAACTCTGTTTTTATGGTTTGTTGGATTCTGTGCTGCACTGATCCTGTCACCTGCACGATTGTCCTCCAGCATCTTCAATGAATGGGATTTAAATACCTAAGTGATGTTCCTACTGACTACTACCAGTACCGGGAAAATCAAGGAGTTTTAGTCCACCTGCAGATTATTTCCTTACTTTAACCTAACATAATTATACACATGAAATAATCTTATTTCTTGGACACTCAAGAATTACTGTTTTCCAGATTTGGGCAACAGCAGAGGGACAAAGAGAAAAGTCACAAAAGCCAGGGTCTGATGCCATTAATAATCATTGAGAACACCCCCCACACCACCACCAAATACTGTACTACTAGAGCATACAGATATCTGTAACAAGCAAGATGTCTTTTCTCAGAGCGATCTGAACCAAGGAAAAGAAAGTATTCTACTGCAATGGCAGACAGTGATGCCAGAATGTTTAATATTACACTACTCATGAAGAAAGCTAAATGATGATAAATCCCTCCTCAAAACACCAAAAAAGAAGACAGAATAACCACGTCAGAAAAGCAGTTAAAACTCTGACAGCACATTTTTTGTCTTCACTGAATTCCAACCAGGAATTCAGTGAAGACAAAAAAAGATGCAAAGCTGGATCCTTTGTTATGGTGGCCAACAAGAGTGTATTTCCATTGACATAGTGGAAAGCTTTCCAAAAAATAAGGTGTTGGAGTTTGTTGGTGAGGTTTTTGTTTGTAATTACAAACACATATCTGTGCACCAAAGGATACAACTCAGCATTCAAAGGAAAATTCAGTAGGTCTGGATTTCTATGTACTTCAAGGCAATGCCACCTCTACCTCAAACACCCTGACACAACCAGATTTACAGAACAACTTAAATACACTTGACATGACATCTAGCGTGACCAAGATGAAGTACTGCTACAGTCTATACTGCCCTTCTTTTTTGGCACAAATTATTTTTCCGTAACCTTATACCAAAAGAATTAACTATCTTGTAAGAGAAACCACACATCTGAGTATGCAGTGAGCATCCCATTACAAGACGTTTATGATGATCTCACTCCATTCTCACTAACTCTAGGCAGACACAGCACCTTGCCATTACAGGCAGAGACAGATGCTGATCTTCCTTTCACTTGCAGGAAGGCCCCACCCAGCAGCCAGCCGAATCCTCCTTTCTCTGCTCTACCTGATTAAACGCTGGGTGTACCTCAGATCCACCCTCATTCCCATCAGCTCTTCGAGGTCTATCAGCACCCCTCATGCCTTACTGCTGAGAACAGCACAGCCTCAGGTCAGCAGTTTTTCACAGTAGTTTCTGTCTCTTTTAATACAACAAATGATTATGCCAAATAATTAAAAATAGAAGAGTTGGGGGGGAAGTGTGTGTAGGTTTGGATATCAACTTGTGAAAGATTCAAACTGAAGTACCTCTCAAATCTGCAAAAAAATAAGCTGAAAGTCTTCAGGTTTTTTCTGCCGGAGGAGACACATTATGAAGTTTTCACCAAGCTGTAAAAAGCAACTCTTTACCAAACTCTAAAATGCAACTTCTGTTACATGACCAATGAGTATAGGAACCACTTGTGTTTGATCTCTTCACAGATCCTGACGTGGAAATGGTACATAGATGAGTACTCCAATGCCATAGCACTGGGATTCACAGAGAATCACTGCCTTGCAGTGATTACCATTTACATAAGCCCCCGGGACTGTCAGACTAGGGCAAAACATGCACATAGTGTGAATAATTACTTAACGGTTTCTCTACTGCTCCTGTCCCATTTCTGTGAGGAGGCTGTCTTGAGACAAGAGAAGTACGCACAGAAGAACCAGAGCCAGCTGAATTCTCATCGTGCTGCCCCTGGAGACAGGACAACCCAGCAGACTGGCAACCAGAGCTCTCCTCCCCTTGTGTCCTCGCCTTACAGCCCAGAGACCAGCAACAGAAAAGGAATTGTAGTCGGTGAGAGAGCTCTAAGCTCACACCTCTACTGTAAGAGCAGAAGGAGACTAAACCCTGCATATTCTCCTGGGCCAACAGAGCTACCCAATTAGTGTCCTGCCACTAAAAAGGAAAACCAAACAGAACGCCACACACCATGCCCCAAAACAGTCAGACTATAATTAAATTAAATAAGCACAGTATGTTAATCATGGAATGCCAAAACAAACAAATATTGATGAAAAAATACACTGAAAATATGGTGTTACTGAACATTCACTTCCTGATGCCCAGGCTCAGGCAATGGTATATAGTAGTAACCACATGCCAATCACCTAAACTACTAAATGGAACTTCTTAATGAAATAAAATTATTTGACTTGCCTACACAAACTAAAATTATCCAAACTATCTATAGATACTTTCTCAAGTAGCTGTAGAAACTCAGTTGCCGACTAAATCATCTCAACTTCAAATCTATTGGCCTTGGTCTAACTTGGATGGACTACTAACATCTTAAGTGACTTACCCTACTAGATGGGTTTAAACAGAGAAATTGGTTTCATCTTCACCTTTTCTTCAAAAAAACAAACAAACAAAAAATTGCAAGCTATTTCTAACATATCTACAGTCTGTGCTGCTCAGCCTCATGACACAGCCAGACTTCTGCAATCCACACACCCGGCCTACGCACTTAAGGAAAACCTGCCCGTACAGAAAGATCCCTTAGACAACAGCATAGTGGAAATTTCCTATCCTTTGCTATTCAACTGGCAGAGTAGCTGCAAGCTCTTATTTCCATCTGAATGGAGGGGAACTCCTGTAAGAGCTCGGGCCCTCTCCTGACAGACAGGAGACACTGGCACGGCAGAGAAAGCACACCCCATGCACAGACCACTTAAAGCTCCTCCTCGCTATTTCAACATCAGTATTCATTGAGATCGTGTCAAGGCCAAGGATGTATTGGCCTGTTCCTTAACACCACGCTGAGAGCCTTGTTGGTTTTGTAAGCACAACTATTACGTATCCCAACTACATCCAAGTTTTGGGAGGAGACGCAGCATTTTCTGAAGTCAGTAAATATGTCCCATGAGGGCTGAAGAAACATCCTAATATTAAGCATTTGTACAACAGTTTAATATGAGAAAACACACTCGGAAAATCCAAATATTTTTATTGGAAGCAACCAGATTACGATAACATGCTATCCAGCTCAGAAGAAAGCAATAGGATGACTACCTGAAAATAGGAAAACAAACACTGCCTTCACAGGCTTTACTGGAGAGCCTTCATTTAGAGCTTCCTTTAAGAAAATAAAAGGCCCAGAAGCCCTACGCTGGAACAAATTTAGCACGATGACGCACAACCACACACAACGATCACTTTCTGGAATTGGGGCTCATTAACTTTTGGGGAGGGGGGTTGGGGATTTTCCTTTACTGTCCCTCCCCGACCTGCGGCTCCCAGTACAAAGGCAATTCGCGCCCATTCATTCTGGATTCCGAGCGCCGCTGGAGCGCGGGGGGGGGCGCCGTGCACGGCTGGAGCGGGGGAGCTGCCCCGGCACGCGTAGGCTGCGGGCGGC
>VXBB01014220.1:66319-114153 GCA_013399915.1 Illadopsis cleaveri | reverse complement strand
GGCACAGCGCGGGGCCCGCACGGCCCCTATGGCCCGGCCGCCGCTCCCCGAGCCCACTGGGCTCCTCCCGGCCCGGCTCCGGGCACCCCTGAACCTGCCATGTGCCCGGCCGGTGCAGCGCCGGGGATGCTGCGCGGCAGGGCGGATCCTGATGCACAACCATCTTACTAAGTGCCAGGGGACAGAAAGGCTCGCAAATGTAACCCCCATCTCAGTGCTCCCCGCCATCCTGCACCACCCCGAAACACAGGGAGACAGAACACGAATGTGTCAAGATGCTACAGAAGGGCTGTTGGTGACTCCTGGAGCTCAAGGGCTCAAAAGCTCCCTTGCTGTCACGCTCCTGAAGGTCGGAATAACATAGCACAAAACCCCCTTCCTCATCCCCCGGCTGGCAGCACAGGAGCAGCCTCCATCCACTCTCTGGCACGGATTCTCTTTCCCCAGTACGACGCGGAGCACCCCCAGCCCTCGGGGTCACCTCCAATGTGTTCTCCCTCTCACAGAGGTCTCAGCCAGTGTCAATAATGCCATTAATTGGGACCTTGCAAAACTCAAGTGTGACAGGAGAGCTCCTACCTCAAAGCAGTTCTTAAAAATAGTAAGAGACCAATCCCAAATGAAAAAGTTACACCAGACTACATCTTAAAAACATAAGAGAAGCAATTTAAGAGATGTCTGACGAGGAAATACATATTTATCAGCATGGTTAGTTTAAATCTTTACAATGATTGCAGTATTGCCAGAAAGCAGTAAATGTAAAGTATAAAATAGAAAATAAACCTACTTGCCCCTCAAATGTCTGATTCCAGTAGTCTCTACTGTTACAGTACAACATCTAAATCATTCTACTTGCTGTAGAACAACAGCAGAAAATAATGTATCACTCACTAATTACTCTGTCACACCACTCAGCTAATAGATTCCATTTCAGGTGAGAAATAAGCCATCTCCATTTTTACTTTTCTTCTAAATGTCACCAAGCAAAAGATTGACTGTCATTCCATTTTAACATCTGCTTTGCTGCATTATTTTTCCCAGTTAATTCAAATAGGCATCCTACAGTATTAGGGAATAACATGACATCAAAATATACCTATATCAATCTTTGGACTGGGCACCATATGGATTCAATAACATTAAAGTTTACTAGATGCAAAGAACTGTGGAAATTAATATAGATTTTTAAAAAATCAGATTGTCTCTAAGGAACGACCAAGCCCTACATTATGCAATGAAATGTCAACAGCTAAATATATTAATATTTTTCAAAATTAAAGAAATTCTAAACCAAAGTATTAGAGGAACTAGTATTATCCAGCATCACTGAAACTCTTTGGTCTGCACATCCTAAAACATAGGAATCTTTTTGTGCTCTGCTGCAGTGAGTTTCAGAGGCTCAGTTTTACTCTAATAATTATTATGTTCATTTTTAAACTCAGCAATCTCCTGCAGCCCAGCCTGACTTGGATAGAACAGTGGATCCTCACCCCCACTGAAAATCAAACTGTTTCCAAGATGGAGGAGGGTCAATATCCTGACTCATGGACATATAAACCCATGAGCTACACACCAATCCCAGGTAAAATAATGCATGAGTCCCTCCACCCTCCAGTGAATACAAAGTGCTGAATGAGCACAGCCTGATCTGCTACACGTTCCTGTGAGAGCCCAGGCCTGGACATCAGCCCCAGAGTGTTCCTGTGAGAGCCCAGGCCTGGACATCAGCCCCAGAGTGTTCCTGTGAGAGCCCAGGCCTGGACATCAGCCCCAGAGTGTTCCTGTGAGAGCCCAGGCCTGGACATCAGCCCCAGAGTGTTCCTGTGAGAGCCCAGGCCTGGACATCAGCCCCAGAGTCAGGGGCCAGGTGGGCAGGGCCCTGGCCTGGCACAGGGACCAGCAAAGCCCTGGCAGTGCTACATCACAGCAACTGGAAAAGAACTAACACAATCTAATGGGCATAAAAACGTGTCTTCTAGAAAGCAGACATCTGCACACATTGGTGAAGAAATGGTAAAAAACACCTGCAGCCACTTCTGATATTTACAATAGCAGAGAAATATTAGTGATAGTTCAAAGAGTACTGAAAAATTATCCAGAGAGCAGAAAACAAGCTAACGTAGAATATGAAGCTCCCAAATTTCAGCTTATTTAACTTCTGAAAGGAAAAAAAAAAAAACAAAAACCAACCAAAAAAACTGACAAGAGACTGGATTACTTTGAAAAGGTACTTAAATATAGGAAAGATATCTCAATAGTATGACCTTTTCAACCAGGCTGACAAAGGCAATGGTATCCATTTGCTGGAAACTGGAGCAAGACAAACCTAATGTTGACATTTCCTGACTGTGAGGGCAATTAAATATTTAAATAATTTTTATCAGCAGAGATAGTGGATATACCTTTGCTTGGGTTTTAAACATGAGATTAGATATACTTTTAAAAGACAGGTTTTAACTCAGGTTTGGCAGACATCCAGTTGTGTGTGTCAGGAGGTTACTGAAATACTTGAACTGGTTCCACAGAGAGAAATGAGGGAATGGCACAGGTGGCTCTCAATGTGGGTGTCTGAACATTGTCAAGTGTAGGCTCTTCTCACAGACCATTCAGCACTAAGAGTGCTCCTCAGTTTACAATTTCTTGTTTCTCTGGAGAGGCAGCTTTATCTGCATGGCTGATCTTTGTAATGGCATCATCAGTAATACCTATTTCCCAGAGCACAACAGGAAGAAAACCACCTTGAAAATAAGGTATGGTGATGATGCTAAAACTGTAAATCATGTAACACAAAATATTTCAAACTTCAAAAATATTGCTTAAACATACCTGCTAAGTTCTTTTTAAAAATTGTCATGCAGAACTCTGGGGAAAAAATAAAATATGATAGGAGGCAAGATTGTAATTGTTAACAGTACAGAAACTCTGCAGAGGGCAGTTCTTCAGCACAAGGGAGTTTTTTTGTGTGTGTGTTGCTAATGGGAATTTCACTTTGGCCCATTGGAGAATTCCTGAAAAGTAGAAAGCCATCCCTTTCTTTTCTAGTCTGGGTCTAGGGTGGACCACAGCATGACACAACTTTGGCACGACTTGGATAGCTCCCTGGGGCTGCTGGAACTTCCAGAGGGGCCTGCCCAGTCTCGTTTCAAAGCAGCTTTTGAATTGCAGGAGACGTACACATCAGGCTCAAATCTGCTTCTTTATCTTCAGCTAAGTTTAAACTGGAATTAGAAGATACACAATAAACTCATGAAGGAACAACTTCAAAAATATGGTGACTGAAAAATACTTTCTACTTCACTGTACAGAATACCAAGACACACGTTTTCATGAGAAAAATACGTACAAAAGACTTCCCACTAAAAATGAAAAAGAAAATGTCTGTCATTGTGAGAGTAGAAAGAGTACAGAAACAGTTCTTGTGTTTGGGAGTTTGCCAATGAATCAGAAAGGGCTGGTAAAAATGCATTCATTGTGCAGAGCCCCCTCACTCTGGAAAAAACTCCTTTATTCACAGAGACAAGATTCTGCTCTCATATATAGCATGATAACTCCTGTGAAGTCAATGGGAGTTGACTTGCATTACACAGAGATTTTTGCCCAGATATTCAGCATTTGTTTACAGTAGGAACAAAGACTCTAACCATTGTTAAAAACTATTTCACTGCTTATTTTTAATACAAAGGGTTCAAAGCGAGGAAAGCTCAATTTGTAGGAATTTCGTAACTATCAGGGGTTTTATCCATTTTATAACATGTCAGAGTTCAGTTTCAGATTTTTTTTCATGGACAAGTAAAAGAGCTTCTTAACAAAAGCTAGTTTGAGAAGAGTTTATAAAAATGAGGTATCTGTCTTCACTGCTGAAGCATTTTCTATCCTCTTGAGCTAATACTTTGTAAACAGCAACTGAGTGAGGGACCACAGGTGTTTACTGGCAAAGTCTGTCTACATCAGTGGAAAACAGGTCTGAGACAGAAAAAAAGGGAGCTGGGCAAGACAGCTGGCATTAGTTCATGCCTGTCTCTGGGATGGGAGCAGAAAGGACAGGGACAAATGGGAAGCCATTAGGAAGAAGGGCTTAAGGGAGAAAATGAAGCACAAGAGAAGCAGGGAGAGGAGTTTGGGGCTGGAAATTCAGTTTATGATGAAACTCACATTAATTATCAAGTACTGCTGAAAGAGATGGTCCCTCCTCTCCCTATTCCACTGTCCCTTCCAACTCTGGCTGTGATTTTTAGCATTGGTGTTCATTTTATCCCATGATGACCTGATTCAGAGAGCTGAACTGAAAGAAAAGGAGCTATACAAGTTTAGTTCCCTGACTCAGCTCACAAGGGAGACCAGGACAGACAGTAGGAGGAACGGGACGGACTACCCCTTTCAGTAGCAGCCCACAATTAGATTGGCAGAACCACATCCTGAGTTCAGCAGGGGACTCAGGCAGCAAGCCAAGGAGAAAGCCAGCATTGGCTAAGTCAGGAGACTGAGGCTGAAATGAAGAGTGTATGAAGACAAAACACTGTTGAAAAATTGATGTTAGAGGGAATGAAAGGCCTGGAGAAGTGAGGTCAGGTTTGGAAGGAAGAAGAGGATAGAAAGAAATTGCAGAAGTCTGTCCTTGCTGCAGCATTATGTTCAGCTCCTGAAAATACATTAGAAAATACTAAATTTCACTATCCTTTACCACAAAATTTTCTGATGCAAATTATGAGCCAATGTGCATATGTCATTGCCTTCTGTTGTCATAGAGGATGACAACTCCTTACTCTTATCAGTAACCAATGCATGAAGCAGGGAAGCCTTTTGCAGTCATCTAATCTTACTCATAAAAGCAGTGGTATCATACCAACATGATAGTACTGACATGTCTCTAGGTCACTAAAAAAAACAGGGAAAAAAAAAGATTAAACAACAACAAACCAAAAGAAGACAAAGGAACCTTGAACATCTGTAAGGCTACAAAATGCAGTTTTTAAAGTTTGACTCATACACGGCTAAAGATAAGCAAGAAAGACTCATTATAAACTTTTCCTCTAAAAGAGATACCTACAAAACCAAAAATCTTTGGCAGACAAAATTTGATTTAATTTTTTCTGGTTTTTATCTGTTATGTCTGTTAAGATATCTGTCACATGAAAGTGTTCATCTTTTTCATTCAGTTTTTCTTCTGTATCTGCATTTCCTTACTGAGGCAAATTTAGTCTATACAATGCAGCAGTTTGTGCAGATGGCTCTGAAATACAATAGGTTGCCCCTCTAATTTACTTAAATGGTACTGAGAAATTGTCCCACGATGGGAACTAGTATTTTCAGTTTTCCCAGCCCAGCTTTCTTCTCCCAGTCGAGTCACTGAATCCCTTAGTGATCTTGAACAAATCATTGGATTTAATTGCACCCGAATCAAGCCAGCGGGATAAATAAAAAGCAGCTTTTCCCTGCAAACCAAACCCTGTGCCTGAACTGTGCCTTCCCCAGTAACCAGACACGAGTGAAAGTAACACATTTCCCCTTGGGACCATCGTGAGGGAGTCAAGCATTCCAAATGTGTTTCAAAACCTAGAAGATGGGTTCAATTTTGGTCTTGAAAGATATTCTTACTAATCCAGTAATTAACATGATGGTTTTGCATAGAATAAAGAATCTTAAATATTTAGAAGCATATAATTATAGTGTTTTTAAAAGAGTCACTATTACTTAAAACATATTAATTTACTTGTTCACTTCAAACAGACTAGATCTCAACTGTTATGTTTTTTAAACTGGTGGCTTATTTAATGAATGCTTGTGACTCATAAGACCTATTATTAGTCTTTCTGAGCATACATTAGCAAAAAAAAAAATTATAGCAAGCCAGCTTTTATGTACTGTTTAACAGAAAGTTCACAGTATTATATAAACCATTGCAATGTAGTTCCCTTTTGACTACTAACATGTATTGTAATCTGCTTGCTTTGGGTATGTTCCATTTTACTTCCTAATCCAAATAGTGTGTGTTACAGATATACACCTTAGTGATGGTGGCATCAAAGTGAAGTTATAAAAATATTGAACCAGCTGCTACACAGGAACAGCTTCTGACTGATATTTCTATCTGGGGTTATTTACTAAGTCTTTGTGAGTATGTCTGCCCCTCAGCGAGAGCTAGATTTGTTAAAAAGCCAAGCACCTTCCTCTCTTATTAACCACAAATGATACTGCAGATGCTTAGCATTTTTTCCATGAAGTCCTACATCCATCTGTTCCTGATAAATTCACTCGTAGGGAGTATCCCTATAGTAAGTACAATTGTGGAACGCCCACACAAAGTCACAAGGCTTACAAATTGAGATAATATCCACTTTTCATGCTGTTTATTTATATGATTTTTGAAAAGGAAGTTGAAAAGAGAGAACTTTTGAAAATGAAAAATGAAAGTCAGCATTTTCTTTCTAGTCTGAATGTGTGGGAATTCCACCATTAGTCTATTTTTGGTCTGACTTTTTAACAGCGTTTTTGGTAAGACTGTGCTACCCTTACAGCAAATTATCAAATCATCTTCAACAAAATTATAAACTCTTAGCAACTGATTTTTGTTGATTTTTAACCATCTGTGGCAATGAAAAGGCAGTAGATACACTGTAGTCTATAACACGATTTTGTAAAAAAGTATTATAGGAATAATATAAAAGAATCGTAGCTAAGCAGGATCTGCGTGCCCTTTTCTTTTTCATTCTGCAGGCTCCTGCATATTTCATTCCCAGTAAATGCTAGTGGATTTTCCCAACAGGGCCACTAATAAAGGCTTTTAATTATTTTTATATGTATTTTCCAATTTCCCTCACATTTGAAAAAGCACCTACCACCGGCCTCCCTTTACATTGCTTCCTAATCATAATACAATCTAAAAATGTTTATTTTACCTCCAACTGCCAGATGCAATCCCTTGAAAGGAAGGAAATTATACTTGAACAGAACATTTAACTCATCTCTCTCTACTTTAAGGGCAACAGTGGTTACTACAAGAGGATGGGAGAATACAAATTTTTTAAAACATGGTAGCTTGGGAAAGTTTTTCTTCAGATTCATACTGCAGACAAAACCAACAAAAATCCAAACTTGAGTGCTCACATAATAAGCAAAGCTGCGGTATCTTCTCCCATGCTAGGAGAGATACTTGTCATACATGAATGGAAGTGTTTGGGTAGGAGGAGCACGATCTAGTTCACTGAAAAATCAAAAGAAAACCCTGTCAAAAAGTGGTCTGTTATAATCACAGAGCCTATGAGAAAATAAAATCTTAAACTACAAACAAATCCTGAGTATTAAAAAAATAGTCTGAAATGCTCTACATCCTTGTTGTTGCAGTTCTCTGCTGCTGTAATTGTAATGGGTACTTTGTTCTAATACCATCAATCTTCATTTTTTATTTACTTGTTAAATTTTTTGCTAACATGAGAAAAAGAAGATCATTTAAAATAAAAGCCCATCTGCATAGATTTGTGCAAATATAATTGCACATTCTAAGCTCAGACAAGGACATATTGATTATACCTGAGATTTGTTTGTTAACAAATCTGGGGCCGTAGAAATGGATTTTTAAAAAGTAATTTCACCACAGAAAGTACTTACAGCTATCCTAAGGAGGAAACCTGTTGTGATTTCTTGCAGAAATCTTAGTGCAGCTTCCAGGTGTGGAAGATAATTTATGAAACAGACGAAGGAACTGTATTTTATAAGTGCTATGAAGAGCAGTGCTGTGTTCTCAGCATTTAAACACAAACAAAGCACAGCTGGCCACTGCACTGAACACACCTGTAGTGCTAAAGCTGCTGCACAGCTGCTGCCCTTCATGTCAAGATGGACTAGTCTAATTTGGCACACAGAAAAGGTCATTAGCAAGCTTATTAAACATTATTAATCAACACTGGAGAGGCATGACTTCCCTGTGTAACTATAACAGAAACATACAGAGTTAATCACATTGAAAACATTGAAATGACTGCAGAGAAAATAGTTACTTGTGTAGATCATAGGCAATGAATTCATAATCCAATCCATTATATATTGCCCCAAACAGTGTTCAAATAAATACTACACCAGGAAATACTAAACATCTACCTAAAATTTGACCATGAAATACAATTATAACCGTCCCCTCCTCCTTGGTAATTGTCAAGTCATTGAGGTGATCTCAGTCAGAGCAGATTTTTTTGTTAGATCCTAAATCATTGTCAGCACCCGTAGTGGAGTCCAGGTAGGGCAGCTATCATATGTGTCTTGTAGGTATGAGCCCTGTATTTTAAAATATTCTTAGAAGGAGACCCAATTTCAAAACTTGGTTTTAAATGAGGTCTCTTTATTTAATCATTAAGGATTCATACGACCAAGATACAAACCAAGTTCATCTTATCTACATGTACATACCCTTAAATAAACTGGGAGACAAGTAAGCCACTAACTGGAAACTCTGTATTTGGGTGGGAGAAAGAATTGTTTATGCAGCATAGGGAATTGTCAGCAATTCTTGCTAAACAATGTTCTTGAACACAGACCTAAGAAATCTTTGATTAGGGGGAAGCCAGTGCAGATTCAGGTTTTGCTATCAGTGCCATTTCCATAGCAGAGACAGAAAACCTCATTTGCAGTCCTCAGCCATTCACTTTGAAAAAGCTTGTAACTCTATGCAAAAATCATAATTTAATTTTAATTTCCTGCCTTGCATTAAATTAAAAACGTGTAAGTATTATAGTTTTATCATTGTTGTCTTTCCATTTTAATTACATTTGGGACAGACTTCTTAACCTGTGATTGATGTGCAGGTGGAAAATAACTCTTTAATGATGAGATAAAGATTGTATTTCTTTTACTGGCTTTTGCTTTGCTTCTGGCTCATGCAGAGATTCTGTGTGCATTTACAGAGATTTCCAGGGTGGGTTCTGAGCCTTTACCCTGTGAGATACATATTCTGCTGTTTCCTAGACATAAGATTTTTACTTCTTTTGGGTCAAAAAATACATAATAAATCAGTTTGTAGAGACAATTATATGATTAAGATTCCTATTAAGTTAAAAAAAACCCCCTTTTTTCATGGTATTTTTTTAAGTTTGTGTTCAGCTTGAGGCAAGTAGTGCTGGGTTCAGTACACTACTTGTTTTGCTTTTCCACTACTAATTTCAGAATAAATCCTTTTGGCACCTTGAAATTTGAAGTATTCTTTTATTAGAACTCATGCCTGTTACTCAAGTCAGAAAAGAAGGACAATGTTCTTTCATAAGGGTTGTCCTTTCATATAATTAATTTTTTTTCTCTAAGACTTTTCCCTGTATTATAAAGCATGAAGTAAACAAAAATGCTCCTGTCTGAACTTGAAGCAGCAGAATAGCTCAAAAAAATCCTTAGGGTGTCATTTAGTATTACACAGATAAGCATCTGTGACCACAAAGACTCTAATAAAAAACAAGTTTTTTTCAATTGAGTTCTTCTGAGCACATATACTGTGCTCTCAAGCTGTTCTCCTTGGCTTTCCTTGTGTCTCCCTCCCCATTGCTTTGCTTCTCCAGTGAAATAAAAGGCCTTTACATTGACAAAACCATTTGTGTTGTCACTAGAAACAGAAAACTATACAAATGACTGTGCAGTAATCTATAAATAGTAAGTTGAGCAACTGAGAAATTGGTAGGTAAACCATCCCTCTAGAGATGGATACACAAAGTTCATTGCAGTTGGTACAGTTATTTTAGATGCCCTGGGCTTTGCCTGCTGGTTTTAGGCTTCAGGAGAGTTTTTACTTACTGTTAATAAATAAATAAATTTCTTCTAAACAGTCCAAATATTTTCATATCATCTAGGTGACCCAGAGATGTGTGTTGAAGTCTGAAACATTTCTTCATTCTCTTATTTATCAGTTCTGCTGGTAGAAGCTTTAATTGCAGTCTGCTAGCTATATGAAGGAAAAAACAAATTAATAGAGGGTTGTTCACTTGATTTACTATAAATTAGAAAGTATTTCCAAGGGGAAAAGAAAGATTCAGGCAGCATTTGCTCTCTTGCCATTGTAAAAAAAAAAAAGACATTGTTCATTTAAAAGAATAGCTTTTACAGAATGAGTCTATTTTTCTCCTTACCGGAAGACTGCAGGAACAGAACACAATTAATGCATTTACTGCCACTCCTGATTAAAGTGAAGATTTAAGGTCCTGCATATCCTGTCTTAAACTGATTTCAAAATGTCTATTTTTCAGATAATGCCACTATGATGGTCACTTCAGAACAATACTTTACAGGCTGGAACACTGACCATTCCATGGATCTCAGACTAACAAATTATCCCTGTGTCCATCCACACAGAGACTGGGATGTGTTTGTTAATACAACTCAGGAATTACAACTTTCTTCCCTCAAAATTAGTAATTTTCATTACTGTTTTAATTTACAGTTCTCCAATTAAAAACTTCTCCTCTGTTTTTTGCTCTCAACTGAAGACTAAACAGATACCTGTAGATTATTAAGTCCTCAATTAATTAGCTCTGCATAAATATGATTGGGACAACACACTGAAGTGGTGTGCAAGATTTATACTCTATTACTACACAGAAGATAATTTCATCACACATATCTGGCCTTGGGTCTATTAGCATAATAAAACTAAAACCCTTGTCATATGGCCAGCCTTTGACTTCAGACTATACCAAACATCTTCATCATCTTGTTCTTCTCACTGAAAAAGGAACAGTGAAATATCTAAGAACTTGTGCTGCATATCTGCTTAGAGAGTGCACTGAAATCATGAGTACAACCACTGAGGATATGGTGTAACTGCAATAACTAACTTACCAGTTTTAAAGGAGTCCGAGTTTCAGAACTGATGCATTCACTTCAAACGAGTTCAGTTTCTTAAATTCAGTAAATTTCAACATTTTTTTAAAAGACAGAAGATATGGAATCCTGAAAATCAGGGTCATATTCCATTCAAGAGCAAAAGCAGTTAAGTAATTCCTGTTCAATAAGAGATCAACATTCACAAAGCCAGTAACTTTGATGCACTTAGAGAAAAAAATAGAATTTGGTTAGGAATCACCTGAGGTGACTCTCTGCTTAGAATTGTGTTTTCAGGTACATGTCAAAATTTGAAAGTGAATCTATCCCTACATAAACGAGGGCAGATTCTTAGTGTTGCCCTTCTGCAGAGCCTGTTTCCTTCAGTGCTGTTAGCTTTACAGATGAAAAGGAGCTGTTTAAGGTGAGGAAACTGTTGGCAGGAAAATAAACTAGCTTGGCAAAAGATCAGGAGGTTTCAATCTCTTGGCAAGAAATCAAAGTTTCCTTCCTTTCTTTGTTTAAAACACTTGATCTGCCATTCTCTGAACAAAGCATATGGAAAATTCTGAAGAGATTATCCATTTCTTTATTCCTTTCTCTGCCTGGAACTGAAGTAACCTACAAGCCTTTAGAAAGACCAAATATAAGAATACATACTCAGTTTTGGTTCTCATGGGTAGTACATCCTGGATTAGGGTTATGAATTCATGAATTATAGGACTTTTCGTTCAGGATCTGTCACCCATTTGCATCAAAAAGAATATAACATCTTGATTTAGTATTGACACAGAAAGATGGGGAGAGGAGCAAAAATGTGAACTGCAGAAATAAGAAAAATCACTGGAGGGTGGAATTTAGGAAAACCAGTATTTGAACATTCATCCATTTCTTGATTTAACAGGGTAGAACTCTCATTTTGGGATGTCTTATACTAAAATGAAAACATGAAAATTCTTAGGTCGTGTCAGACAATAAATATATCATTATCAGATTATTTTAAGCAGCATACAAAGTATGCTTACAATTTAGGAAGAGAACAATTTCTGATTTCTTCCTCTGTATTTGATGAAAAGATGCAGCTGAGCAATACAACTACAGAGCACAGCTTCCCACATTTCTTCAAAAAGCACTGAGAATGTTGCTGCTTTTACTGTTTACTAAATAGTGTCTGAGTATCAATAGATGCATAACTGTAGAATCATTACACCTTTTCACAGCCTCTCTGAGAGTTCATCCTTTTAAATGCAATACCTTAAACATGATTTTTTTTATGCAAGTGTGCTCTGGCAGCTCATTAGTTTGATGATAGGTTCCAGATTTTGGCACTAGTTTTTCACTTTCACTAAGTCAGCATGGGAAACCAGAAGTTTATATACTTGTACATACTACTGGCAGCACTGCTTAGCTGTCTTAATTAAATATCCAGAAGTAAGTATTTGCCTTCACTCTATGAAGCAAGATATTTAAATTGCTGTCTTCAAATTTACTTAACTTAAGGATGACTATTTCTATGTGGATGGTGATTGAAATAGCCTGCAAAAGTGATACAGTTTATTTACAGACATGGACAATAGCTGTACTAAGGAACTGATGTGAGCTAAAATATCTCTTTTTGCTTAAGAAAATATTTCTTAAACTACAGCCTTATTGTCAATGTATGTTCATTTCCTATTTCTCATTTTTTTGGACACCAGGTAATTACTGATGTATCATTACCTACTCAAGGTAGCTCTGTTTTTACCAACTTTGTCACAGTTTTGGGGTCAAAAAGCCTCTCACCTGTTTGCAAAATTGCATTAATGTATCAAGTGCTAGTAGGGAATAGGATAGAAGTTACCCTGGAGGAAGGGACGAAACCTTGTAAAGAACAGAAAAGAAAAATTTCTGTATTCTTCAGAAAAAGCTTTGCCTAATGGTTGTCGTTAAATCAGATTCATAGTTCTTGCATAATTAGGATAGAATAAAACAGATTTACAAGCCAGATGCCATATTTGTGATTACTCTTTTGTCAACTCGTCCTGTACATGTTCACCAGAGAGTTTCCTCCTCTTGTTCACGACATCCTGCTGTCATGAACAAGATGTTCATGGCATTTTTTAAGGTATTATGTTTTGGAAACAGAAATCTTTTGCCTTGTTTGTAAATCAGGCCTCTTTCAAGTTGCTGCAGAATAACAGGCTAAATTGGTAATTGGTGCTAGCAATTCTTCTTTATGATCCTGATTATTACTGATAATGATAAGAATTATCCATACTTCTTACTATGAATTTAATTCTTTCCTACAAGGAAATGAACAAACAGGAACACTTTACAGCCTTCCTCTTTGGTCCTGTTGCAGACATTCTCTTGTTGGTTCCACTCCAATCATCCATTTCTATCAAGAAATAGCTCTCCTGCCACTCAGTTGAGAGAAGCCATTCCTAACAGGACTGAACTGACTCCATGCATTATGAAACCTGACTCCTTTCTGCCCACTTTCATACTCCCAAAGCCGCTTCTGCCTTCCATGCTGGTGATGCCAGCAGCAGGCTCAAGCCCTCATATCACTACAGTGCTGTGCTCTGCTCCATGTCCTCTGAGAAGTCCAAGAGATGGGAACCATTTTCCTCTCCGTAGTTCCATCAATGTATTTGCAGACTGAGCACTAAGCTCTGCAGAGCAGCAGTGGAGTTAAAAGAAAGCTTCCACTGCTGTCCAAAAGGTGTGCAGTGGGAACAGAATGTATTGCTGTAGGAATGTTTGCAGAGAGGAGTGATTAACAAATCTGCTCTTACTTGCAGTAGCCCTTTTACCCCAGCGATTCAAAAGTCACGAGACATGTCTAGCACTTCCCATGTCATGCTTGCCTGAAGTCTTGCAAAGCAAACATAACTGAACATTCCTGTACAATAGCTGTTTTTTTAAACAGTTACTTCACTATTGTTAACTGAACTACAAGTTATGACAAGTGATATATCCATAGTCATCCCTTTGGCATTCTTTATAAAAACATGAATCACGGAAACATTCATCATGAGGAACTCCCATCATAAGGACATGTACACAGTGTGTTGTTCAGTCTGGCTGTATCTTTCCACTCTGTAAAATGTAACTGTCAGAACAACTTCAATGAATTGTACAGGCCAACATGTAAGTTTGGTAAAGCACAACTGATAAAACACGTGTCAGAATTCATTAGTTATGTTTAACTTCAAGTAATGCTTGTGTACAGAAGAAAAATGAAAATTTTCTTTCTTTGTAAGTCATTCTACCAAACACTGCAATAGCACCATATCGGTGTACATTAACCAGAAAACAAAACACTTGGGAGAACTGGCCAACTAACAAAGCTCAGACATTGAAAAGCATGGATAAAGAGCATAAACAGGATAAAAGAACTACTAAACCAGATTGTGCTTGAGCTTGGTCAACAGGAAAGGGAGGAATTAACCACTGCAGCTGCCCCAAAATTGTCAAAAGGAAAGGAATAGATTTAACATATCCAGAAGCCCTTTCAAAGAGACTCACGGGGGTTTTTTCCTGTATTTTTCCCCACAAAAGCCTTTCACCACTTAGAGTCAATGCTAAGTGGTGTTGACAGCTATTGTTTATGGCACCTTTAGCCTGTCCAAGATACAGAAGTAAGTTTCCCTGAAAACTGAAATGGCTTCATTCAGAATTGTGCCAGTTTTCTGGAAGTGACAGAAGAGGGTACACAATGAGGTAAATGTAAGGACCATCTGCTATGCCATGTAAAAGGAAAGGAACTCAGGAGAAGGGTGCTACCTATAAACATCACCAGGCATGTTTTCCCATGGATAAAGGTACTTGCATTCCAAGAGACACAGTGACACCCTCTGTGCTCTTACTCTTCTGCTTTTCCAGGCAAGAGATGCCAAAAAGATTTCCACTCCGTAAGGAAGAGTGCTAACTGGTAAGAATTTTACACTCAAGTTCAGACAGTTATATAAATGAAACTCAAGAGAAATACTAAGGAACGATTTCCTAAGAAACATTAATCTTTTGGTCTATTCTTTAGAAATGAAATACTAGATTGAGGGTTACTTGCTGTAATGAGGCAATGCCAAATCATAAAATGTCATGTGCTGCATTGAGCTGGTTTTCAGTTCCTGTCCATGCACTCCTCACTGTGCCCATGCAGCTCCACAAGGCTATTGTGACACAAAATTCCTAACGCACTCCCTGGGCTGCACTGATCACAGGGAACCTTTACCCCAACACTGTACATATCAGGTCTCATACTGTAAAGCACCAGTACCTTCTTCCACCTGTAGATTTCAAAATGGATGTGTTTGTCACTCAGGAAAAATGCACACTTTGATTTTAGCACAAGTCCCAGAACTGGTAGGATTTTCAGTGCTTCTGTGGTGCTTTGAGCCATAGTTGCTAAGATCTTAATTAAAATCCTTTTATGGAGAAAAAACACTGTATATAATAAAAATACTTCCTTTACAATTCATTACAGCATAAAGAGATTAAATGTTTTGGTATTAAAAAACTAATGATAAAAAGATAAAAATTATTGTCATAACATCAACTAAGCAATTTATACTTTTTAAAGTACATAACAAGAGCATACTTACTTATCCTCATCATAGATGTGTATATTCAGATCAGAAAAATGTTACAGATGTATCATTAAAAGCTGTAAAAGTGACAATATATTAAATACAATATTATAAACATTTTATTTCTAAAAAGTGCTGATATAAAAAGTATATAAAACCATGCATCACTTTATAACTACAACTGTACAATTTCAGGCATCTGCTCTAAGTATAGATCTCATTTTACTTCTGTATTGGCATTTGTTTATGGTTGAAGAAATAACTACCTCAAGTATTATATTTGTTATGATGCTCTTAGCTTAATGTAAAGTTGACTTCCCTAATAAAGATGCCACTAATAGCCAGGAATTTGCACACAGGTTCCTATTATTAAATCTATTTCATATTGGAATATAAAAGTGAACTACTTGCTGCAACACAAGGTATTTATTGACTAAATGAGCCTTTGCCATGAAACAAGTGAAGGTACTCAGTACCACTGAGAAATGATCTCTGTGAACAAAGATTTCATTAGGTTGATATGAATAGCAAACATTATTTTGTCTCTGTGCTCAGTGAAATGAGGGGAGTAATAGTAAGAGGAACAGAAGTAGTACCAAAGAAAATCTGGACTTGAGATGCAAGGGAAAGTCTTTCTCTTATACCTTCTCAGAGCCAGCAGGAGTGTTGCTGAACTTTAAATGATGTTCTTATAAGAACACATCAAGCTGCTACATATCTCAC
Organism: Illadopsis cleaveri; assembly: GCA_013399915.1. NCBI lineage: Eukaryota > Metazoa > Chordata > Aves > Passeriformes > Timaliidae > Illadopsis > Illadopsis cleaveri. The sequence continues at coordinate 98,068 of VXBB01014220.1, read as the reverse complement.
ATTTTAACCTGCTACAGTTAGAATTACCAAACAGTTCCAACAGCTGGACTGAGCAAAACAGGGCAGGAAAGATAGCACTGTTAGTACAATGCCTGCAGAGTGGCCAGGGCACCCTGTAACCTGTCAGAGGTGGCACTTAATGCAATAGAGTTCACAATTTAGTTTTTAAGATTATATTAGCACTCAAATGCATCTTATCTGCTGGAAAATGAGGCAGCCAAGTGAGACACTACAACATTGGCAAAGCAGCAAAATGGAGACAGCTAGAAGAAAAAAATTGCAGTTTCAAATTACATAATTTCCTTTTGCCACAACTCAAATAATCCACAACCACATGGTAATTTTCCTTCCCCAAAGTCATCCCTCATTTTCTATCATAAACATCCAGTAACCTGGTCAATACATTTGACTTGGGCCCTGCTCTTGCAACACTTGCATATACATTTAAGTTTACTCACATGAGTAGCATCTTTGGTTGCAGTAAGACAATTCATTGAACATGTAAACCTTTTGGGATTGCTGCCTTTTTGTTAAGGTGAAGCAGATTGTTAAAATAACTTTGCTCCTAAAAGTTTAACAACGAACTTCACAGTGGCAGGAAGAAGAAAAGAACCAAGTATTTTAAAGATTCCTTAAAAAAATTGAAAAATAATTTTTAAAAGACTCACTGAAAGTCCTAACAGGAATACAGAAATAATCTTTGTCCTGGTTCCTCTCCATGGTGGAAATAGAAGTTGTCCATGTTGTGAAAAGAGAATTTTAGAAAAATAAAATTAATATTTCAAAACAACACATTCTTTCTTCTCTGTCATACCATGCCAAACTGTGCATTATCAGACTTCTGATGTGTTCCTCTGAATGATTCATGAAACACTTAACATTATGGATCTCACTGATGCACATCCTGCTGGGATTAGTGACACCACAACATTTCTAAAAAATAAATAATCCAATGTTATGAATACATGGTGTACCAAATTCACAGATCACAGTATTGCAACACATTTTGAAAAATGCAGCCTTGCAGCACCCAGTATCACAGGGGATATCTGATTCCAACAAGACATTAAATTCTGGTTCTGTCTATACATAATCTCTTTCCAAATGGCAACGTAAAACTCAGTTATGCACTGGAAAACCTACAGCCATTTTAGAGCACTGCTTTATGGTTCTGAAGGATTTTTGAAACAGCATTTCTATGGACTTGAGGTATATCAATTCAGGACAGAAGTTTTATGCCACTAGCACTAACAGGTCTCTCCTAGCTGTAATCAGGTGGTGGTTGTAGTTTTTGGTTGCTTTTTGTGGGTTTTTTAAAATGCATATAAAAATAAAGTTTTCTGTCTTGGTTTCTTAAATATACCAGCCTACTATATTTATTACCACTGTGAGGCCTTTCTGCAGGTGGGAGCAATGAGAAATAAAATCAATATATGTCAATAGTGGAAGCACTCTTGTAAATCTACGCCAGGACATCACTCTTCGCTCAACTTCCTCTGCTTTTCACCATCTTTCAGGATCATCCTTCTCACTTAAAAGACGAAGTAAGAATTCAGCTTATATTGTTTTAAATTATTTGACAGAAAGTCTCCATTCAAAAGGCAGACAATTTTATGCTCATAATTCATGAACAGAATTACCCACTAATCCTAAGTAACACTGTTCTTGATTTTTCACTTGAATATTAAGTATATAAAACACCGGAAAATCAAATTTAAAAGGAAAAAAGAGCAATTCTTTTTCTACTCAGAACAACACAAAGTATTACCAAAGTATTACTTAGCTGTGACTAAAACACTTACAGTATTTAAAACTTAATAGTTTTGGATGTGCTATTAGGTTATAAATGAATACCAATGCTCTGTGCTGCACAGGACAGACCTGAGTACAGAAGACATATCTACATATCTAAAACAGACGTGTGAGTTAATCCCAGTGTCTAGTTGAAAGAAGTCCTCGAGTTCATTAGGAGGTTTGCTCTATGAAAAACAAAAAATGGGGCATTTGCAGCCTCCAGGACTCCAAGGAATGAAGTAGTTTCCACTTCCACTTTAGTCAATGGAAATTATGGCTGGATAGACGACAGTGACCAGCATGTGCAGGATCAGGTTTAAAAGTTGTGCAAAGATCAACTGCCTATCTTCTTATCACAGAAAATCAGCAGGAGGCATCTCATGAGTAATACACTTCACCAGTAGCAAGTATTCATAGCAATATTCCCAAGTAATTAAATTTAGGTTGCCATAAAACTGAAAAATAAAAACACTTCAAAATTTGCATGAGCATCAATAAACATTTGAAGAAAGTTTCAACTTGCATACATAACCTTTTCACCATTACATCACTTAACAGTATAATGCATTTTGCAACTTGAATTAAAATCTATATTACACTGAAATAAATGTCTTGTAAAAAGTCAATTACAAATTGCTTTGGTCTATCTGCAGCTTAATTTATCACCAAAATACAGAAAAATTATCAGGAAATTTGACATAAGTTTAAATTTGCCAAAAATAATGTGTATTTACGTATAAATACATTTTCTTTGTATACAGTATTATCACTTATAAGATTACACTTAATCATAATAAATAAATCCTTTATTCCATTACATTGGTGAAATCTTATCTTCACTCCATAAAGTCACTTTTGCACAGAGTTTGATCCTGGTTTTTTTATTTCCAAGTGATATGTAGAGCTTTCTTTATATCTTATGACAATTTGAACATATTACAATAAACCACCCAAAAACTAACGGAATTTAACAGACAGACTGGCTAACCAGTAAGATTCCAAGTTTGACAGGGTATATGAGCTCCACTGTCCAAGATTACTTGAAAATTAAAAAATCCTTCCTGAAAACTGTAGAACAAAGAGGAAATGTTAGTAGAAATAACAAGAAAAAAGAAAGAAAACCAACGAATCATTATATTCAAAACGGTAATCAGTCATGAAAAGCTGTTGCCTCTTCATTCTATCATTGCTTTTTGTATTTCAGAATTTCTATTCTAAGCTTCTTGGAGAAATATGGTTCTTCATTTGATACATCTCCAGTAACACAAAAATATCTCCTTTCTTAGAAGAAAGGAAAATAATGCAGTCTATTCAGCTGGTGGTCCCACCATAGCCTGTCAATGTCACATTACACTGGCTGGCTCTTCCCAAACAGGTGTACTGAATTTCTGAAACCGAGTCAGAATATGGAAAGTTCTGAGGTGGTTTCTATTCTTTTTGGTAATGATATAATTACAACAATAAACAAACTCCTGACTTAGCTTCCCCTCCGTTTGCATAACCTCCAGAAACTACTCTGTTGGGATCATTCAGTTCGTCAAACAGTCCTGTTTCAATGATTTCTTCCTGCCAGGGTATAGGGACAGCACCTGTCGCAAACTTTTTGAAGAACTTCTTGTCTTTGTCATCAAACTCAATTCCTCGTATTTCAGAGAAGTCAGCAATGTCTGCAACATCTTTGGCATAGACAACTGATGGATCTGGCACAAATGGAGGGTCAATAAGGTTTGCCTCTAACCTGTGGAAATTTATCGTTTTGAAGAAGCTGTGTTTTCTTGGGTCATCGTCTTCATTCCTGCAATAAAGCAAAAGCTTGTGCATCAGTGTGTTTTGCTCTCAGAGAGATACAGGGGTGTCTGTGTTTTGTACATGACAGTATTTTATATATGAGTATATATACCTATTTATCTATATCTATATATAGATACCTAGATATCATGCAACACAATTCTTTTTTTCCCAGTCAAGGAATGCTGCATTGTACATCGTAAGCTGAGAAGCTGAACACATCCTGATCCCGTTACTCCTTCCTGCACCTCTCAGGGTGAATCAGCCCAGGCAAGATGCTGCAGGAGCTGCAGTGCTGCATCTGGGACACCCCATCCAAAGCTACACTTCCAGAACTGAACCTACAGCAGGGTGGGGTGGGGCAGTACTGGATTTACTGTCCCAAAAGGGAAGTTCAGTGATTGGCTCTGTATCTACAGGATAAGAGTATCTGTACTATGGGGTAAGAATATGTATTAAACTCTAGAATGGGGTATATTGGGTTAATACATCTATAGATTGATTCTGAGCAGCAATAGTCTGAATAGGAAGCTGGTGACAAATGACAATTCTTGTTTTATCTTAATTCAAAGCATCTACACATTTACATCCCAAAAATCAGTTATGTCACTCAAATAAACACTCCCACTTATAGTGATTGTTCATTCAAAGTAACTACTCTGATAAATTGACAAAGATTTTTTTAGGCAAGAGATTCACAGATTATGATATTAACAAAAGAATGTGTGCCACTGTCACAAACATAATCCTTTATTAATATAGTTAAAATCCAATAATAAAAACCATAAAGGACTAAATCATTGTAAATGCTTAAGTTAAATACATCTTACGAAAAACAACTGCAGACCTCAGGGAGAACTTCAGCTGTAAAAGAACTAGAGAATTGTTTCATTGCAGACCTAGAGAGAGACTTGTGGGATATTTTCTGGTGATAAAAATCATCTGAGCTTCAAACGTGTGCTTGTTGAAGCATGACCAAAGACCAGAGCTTTTGAACTGTGCCTCTAGTGCCAAGGCATGCAAAGTCTGAATTTGGAATTCTAGAGCAAGGAGGAGCAGAGAGGAGCACTGTCTTTTGCACACCTATGCATTCCTTGTTTAATGTATTCATGGATGCACTGCTCTTGAAAGCAGTAACATAGGAAAACCAAATTTGTCTGCGTTTTGACCTCAGAAAATGGCAGTTCCTAACATGTTGCTTTTTTCTTTTCCAACTTCCTTACAAAATCAAACCTAGCAAAGTGTAAGCTTCATGTATTTCTAGACAATGTTCTATGAATAAAATGTAATGCAAACCTTTGGCAAGTCTTTTCATCTTTGCAAATGTGCAGAAGCACCATATAGAAGCAGCAGATTTGTGTGATTATGGAAAAATGTTTATTTTTTAAAATCTTAATTTCTATGCACGCAGAAGAGCTCGTCCAGCTTGGCACTACTGCCTGTTCCTCATGCTGCCCTGCTGTGCTTCTGGCCTGCCTTGGTGCTCCCTGGGCACAGCAGAGATGAAACCACCAGCTGCTCTTTTCAGCCCCTTGCTAGAAAATTGTCACTTTGCACCTCTGCTGAACCAGTTCTTCTGAGCAAGCCACCACCAGCCACTACCCATTGTACATCACCATGAATGACCAGGATGCCACAACCTGAAGAATGATGGATGCTGCCATCCAGACATGCTGGGCAATGAAAAATATGTTTTCAACCCCAAAGCACCATATGAATAAAATTAGGAATGTACAGATTAAGGATCTTAACTTCTGTATATCCATAGGCTTGCAAAATCATCTCCTATCTTACCTAGCCAGTGATAACCAAGTACTTGAGCAACCTGACATGATTTATTCACATTCATTGTTAGCCTGAAATGCATTTCAGCTGCTGTTCAAATTAACTGGTGTCCTGGGACACTGAGCCAGTAGTGTGGACTGGGCAGATGCACTCGCAAAAATCTCCCTTTATTTTGCTTTTCCTTTCTGTAACGTAAACCAAAAAGCACTAGAAGCTGGTGGAGACTTCAAAATGGATTGCTGCAGTGTTTCGCCTCCTGAAACCATAAAAAGTTCAAAAATGTAAAGCTACATGAATGCCATCTACTGGAACTGAGACATCTTCCAACTAGCTGGAGATGAACTTGAGCCCATCCTCTGTGAACTGCATTTTTATGTAACTTAAATAGGAAAAGCAAAAGAACTCACATGAACTTGGTCAATTTTGTATTCTTCCATTAAAAAAAACAAAAAACCACTTTACAGGTTTGGGATTTGAGATATTAATCTCAAAAAGCTTTAGTGGAAAGAAGGGGTTACATCTTTCCTGAGTTAGCTAGTGAAATCACATCTTCAATAGAGGAGTGGAGTGTTTCAAAAGGTCAGGTGTGCAAAATAAAGCTGTCTTTGAGCAGCTTTAACTTATGCAACAGGCACTGCTGTGGATAACCCAAGCTCTTGTTGTCCTTAGGAGAATTACAGTACTAATCTTTATATAACACACAGCTGTCCTGAATAGTATCACCCTGTTTAAGAGGTACGTGCAGGCTTTTATTCTGTATCATGTTCAGGGTATACATCCTATTGTTTGGCTTCCCTAACTATGGCACATCAGAGGAAGGGTATCTTAAACAGCAGAAAATTAAAAATACTATGTGTAGTAATCTTTCTGTGTACATTTCTCATTTTGCAGAGAAGTTATGGAACATCTGGAAAAGGTGATGTAGTTACAGTAGGTGAATTGTCTGTTGCTGGTTGTGTTTCAGACTTGCTGAATGAACTCAACCAAGTCACTGACAAATTCTAAATTTCATTTTCCCCGACTTTGAAATTTGTTTACTTCATTCACAAAGTGCTGTGAGTCCAAATGTCTGCAAAGTATGCTGTGCTCTGAATGTTTTTGTGTTAAATTTCCTTTTAAAGTAAGCTTTTAAAACATAGTAAAATAATATAGATTTTGTATTAAACATACTCCCATGTGCTGCTGAAAATAACTTTTTTCTGCTGCCTGGCACAGTTGCTGGGAGTTCATCAGGCACAAGAGTAGCTGTCTTCATTTAGCAACAGAATATTAGGAATATGTGTATTAATGATCTATTATCTTTCGTTACAGTTAATTCTTTCACACAAATGTTTGCCTAACATTTGAAAAACTGTTCCACATTGTTATGAAATATAAATTTAGAAGACTATCTATGCATTTTCAATGAGATCCTTTGTCTAGTCCACCTTTAGACTGGAAAAGCACCTGATACACACATTTGTATTCACAGATGATTCAAACCATGGTGTATTCTAAAGACAGTTATTACTGGTTTCCTATTAATTTTTTACATTTTTATTATATTTCTTTAATTTGTCTATATTGCAAATGTAGGTCTGCAATCTAATTAGAAATGTACTGTATTATTTATGCAGACACATACACATATATCAGAGGGATCAGAGCTATTATTACAAGTTAAACATTACAAGGTTTAGCTTTGCAATTCTCTTCTTATTGAACAGTTCCTTGAAACTGCTAAGTCACAGACATATCTACCCCAAGCCACTGCTGAAGGGCCCAGAAATGTTTTGCTTTACAGGAATTTGTGCCAAATATTCTTTTTCTCCCTGGGATGAGTCAGGATGACCAGAACTTCTAAAGCATTTTTTTAAAGCACTTGAGCAGAGCAGAGGGGTTAAGATCTCTCCAGTAAGAAGCCAATGACGCAGCTTTGCAAATTAGATATCTGCAGGGAAAAGAATCCACATTGCAGATTTGGATTTCTGCCCACATCATTCCAGTAAGCAATACAGCCTAATGTTCTGCGCTCAGTCTGCACTAGCAGGGATGCAGGTATCCACTTGAATATCCTTTATCTTTAGAAATAATGTGTAAGAAAAACCCTTTTGACCCTTTCTCCCAAAACTACATAGAGTCTAACACAGAAAGTAACAAGAAGGGAACTCCTATGAGTCATCTAGAGTGAGGATAGATGATCACACTATTGCAACAACATTCCTTATTTCCATATTAACTTCAAAACTTTCCACCTCTTTCTTCCTAGTAGTGAAAGGGAAAATTCATTACTCTGTAGAAGGTGAAGATCTAACCCATTTTGTGCAATAAGTAAAATCACTATATTGTTTGCAGCTTTAATCTCTATTGTACTGAGATTGAGAAGGCATACCTGCTTCCTAAACGGTCCTCTTTTTTCTTAGCCAAAAACAGCTTGCAAATATCTTTCGCTTCCTCTGTAAAGCCGGCATGTTCAAATTTCACCTCATCTTCCAGAGTTCTTCTCCTAACCTCATCCTTATTGACCTTTTCTTTGAAATCCTTGAATGGTGTTCGCCCAGCAACCATCTCATAGATAGTGCACCCCATAGCAAACCAGTCCACGGGATAGCCGTATTCCTCTTCCTTCAGGATTTCTGGAGCCATGTAACCATTTGTCCCAGCCTATTGCAAACACACAGACAGATTTACTATACAATGTCAGTAGTGAAATGCATACAATTCAACAGACTAGTCTATAATTCTTCAAAATATTAGTAATTCTACTGATAGTTATATTTTGTATCTAGAAACTCTGACCTTTTTTCTAATCTAGAAACTATGAGATGTAACTTTTTTAGCACATAGACCATATCTCTCTTTAAACATCAACATAGGAAAACTATCTTAAATATGCTTTTCAAAGGTGAAATGTCAGTGCAATTTCTACCTAGAAGTGGTTTATTTTTAAATTCATGGCTAGCTTGCTTTCTTCCTCCATTTTATTATTTTTTTTCATTGAAGATATTCTTAGTTTTGTTGTGTAAACACAAGTAGCAATCAATTTGAAAAGATTTTTAAAAATACAAAAATCAGGCAAAACAATCACTGTGCAATGGTTATAACTGGTCCAACACAAGGCTCTGCTGCCAGTGAGAAAATTCTCAAGCCAGTAGCTGAGTTGCAATGAGGAAGTCCTCAGCCACATCCCTCTTGGTTTCTGGATAATTGCTCTACCACCAAGGGCCAAGAAAAACCCTTAAAAACCACTGTAGGAAAGTAAACCTATGAAAATTATAATTCATAAATTACATACATTTAGGTGAACGAACAAATTCATACTTCCCAACTAAAAAAAGATGCCTGAATAAGGACTATTCACAGACCTAATGGCCTCTTCTCTGAGAGAAGAAATGGCCACTCTTTGAGAGGGGCATCTGCCTGCTTTCTTCCCAGCCCAGGCCTGCCACTTTCACCTTGGGGGACAGGCTACAATGTCTGAAATAGCTCCTGCTGCCTCTGTCCCCAGGGAGCTGACTCACCTGGGAGGGAAGTGAAGGGATCAGCTCTCTCTGCTGCACTATTACACAACTGAGGATGTGAGATTTCAATTGCAACAGCATTTCCTCAGCTGAACCCACATCTACTACTGTGTCTCATGGTCTATTATATGTATTTACCAGATGCAGCTAACAGTGATAACCATGTCAAAAATTGCTTGAACCTCTCACATCTTTTTTATATACTGGGACTGTATTACCAGTATAACAATTTAAAATAAAAAACTGTGTCTGTGCAAAAGCCCACTAAAGCTTACACATTATTGTTGCTATCAGAATACATCAGTGACAGAGATTCACTCCAAAGCAAAACAGTTAGAAAAAGGTAAAGCTAAGATCATTTGGAAAAATTGTATTTACAAAAAGCACAGCTCAACAGATGAAGTTTATTTTATGGGGTTGGATAACCCCTCTGATTTTTGCAAATTTAGGGACAGTATTTCCAAGTCAGGTCTCTCCATAAACTTCAGCTTGTGTCACTACACATTATGACATATAATATTTCTACTGTAAACAATGTCTGCAAGAGGGAACATTTTAGCATCAATTAAAACATAAGCCTAACTGACAGAAAATTAAATCCACTTTATTTTCTCTCTTTGTAATTTTTTTTACTATTAAGGATATAGAACAAAATCCTCCATATGGTTGAAAAAGAGAAATGAGAAGAACAAAAATATCAGTCAGGTTGAAAGCAAAAAGAAAGGTTAAAAGTGAACAGTTGCCTCCCTTGCTAAAGCCACAGAAGTACAGAGGAGCAGCACGGGCACTGACATCATCCCATGGGCAATTTGTACTGCTTACGCTGGGTTTTTCTAACCAAAAATATTGAGAGATAGATACCCTAACAGTATTACATTTTTAGTTATGATTACTGCCCTGTTCAGGGAAGGGGACAAATACTCAAACATGGACCACAGACCCCAGATCCATCTGGCCTCAGAAAAACCTGGAAGGGAGAGGAGAGGTTGAAAGTAGTAGAGAAATTTTGATACAAAAGCTTGCACACAGAACTCACTGAGGATTAGTAAACACAGCTCTAAACAGGTTTCTGGAATTTTTTTCTTTCCTTTTTTTTTTTTCTCCTTCTGGGAAGCAATAAACATTCTTCTTTTTACTGAGATGAAGCTGGGGCACTAATGCCTTGAAGAACTATTGAGTCACATTATCATCAAAATGTGCCCTGACAGCACAATATGGTGTTTCTGATAAGAGATTACTTTGCTGCAACTTAGCATCATCATAGAGAACCTGGATACATCTGACATGGAAAAGTCAGAAATCTACTGTCACAGATGTGTCTCAAGGCAGCTCCTTTCAGACTGCCTCCTTCCTTCCACTTGTGTTTTCTCTTGCAGTTGTTTTTTCAAAAGAAGTAGTTGCCAAGTAACTTCAGTCTCTTCCATGGGCATTTTCAACATACCCTCCCAGCAGGACACATCATCTGGAAGAACACTATGCTTTGACATGGTGCTTGTGTTTCTTAAGAACAGAGAAAGCAAGACCATCACCACAGACCAAAAAGACAGCACGACCACAACTTAATAGAAAATGGCATGGACCAACAACAGCCTCCCTTCAGACTGAAGTGACAGGCTGTGCATGAGCTTAAATGTAAACAAGAACTAAACTTCAGCATTCTAAATTAGTAGTACTGAAATCTTGAGCTGTTACTGAGTTGATCCAACTCCATCTGAGGAAGTCTAGAAACATATCATTCCTCTTATATGCCAAACCATTTCAATTCAGAATTCATGAGAGCTGGTTTTCTCATAGAACTTCATACAAACTTGGATCTAAAAACAAATCTCTCCCAACCCTGAAGCTTTCCTTCTATTCACAATGAAGGAACAGGCTAAGACGCAGAATCTAAACTTAATCTCGTAAGATTCGAGAGTTAAAACCCACTAAAACATGACAATTTTATGGCAGAAGCAAACACATTTCACAAGTAGTGAATAGGGATTTTTAGGGGGAAGAAAAACAATAAGGAGGGAGAAATACATAAATCTCTATTTTTATCAAAACAGGAATTTGAAGAAAGGAAGAAAAGAGCTTATATTTTAGTCTTTTCCACCTATTTCTCTATATGTGTAGTTTTGGCAAATTCATTTGGGAAGAAAGATGCTAAAGCCTGTGTTAGAGAATACAAAAAAAGGAATTATTCAGCACCTGGAAGAACACAGATCCTTCAAATGAAGATTTAATTCTATCTTTGGAGAGTAGGCAGCATTAGAGGGAAGGTAATACCTAACATCCCTACACTAATCATTATGGAGAACAAGACATAAAAATCAGATCATCTTTCCAGGAAAAGAAATCCTATGGCAACAGGAAAGGCAGCCTCAATAACCTCAGGAGAGGTTTACCTATGGAGGTAAAACAGAAGTTTTGTGAAGGGAGTTTTTAAATTGTACAACTCTCATTAGCAGTGAAATCTGAGCAGCAAAAAATAATGTTTTAGGTGGAAAACATATGCACTGATTCTCAAAGCAAAAGTGAATTAAAGTAAATTACTCTTGGCAGGCTGTGGAGTAAATAAATATACTGTAAGCTACATTCTAGTGCAAAAATGAAAAAAAAAAGGACAGAAAGCAAAGAAATTAAAAGCTACCACAAAAGATAAATGCATTATTTTTTGAAGGCATCTATTTCCCATGGGCTGGTACTGAATATTTAATTCAGTTAGAATTATCTGACCATGCCTCAGATATCTCCAAGTATGGGATACTCATGTCTATCACACAAAAAATCACTAGGTTTGGATGATTTTGAAGACATTTTCATTCAGTACAATTTATAAGTAAATTCAGAAGCTGTATATTAACTGAAAACCATTTTTTCTTACTAGATCTTACTTTACATGGATAAATTTCACTCTTTTAATGGGAAGAGAAAATAAAAACCTCATACTCAATTCCTTTGTTGTCAACTCTACACTACTAGGATGTTCACTGGGTTTTGACTGAGACCAAGCACATTATTCACTTCTTTCCTGTATAATTCCTGGTAACACAAGGAACCATTTGAATGTATGTGTTAACTAATCATGTGATCCTACAGAGACACAAACACATGATTTTACACCTTCACTAACCTGGAAACAATAACGGGACACAATAAATAAAAATACCACAAAGAAGACAAAGAATGTTATATTATCCGAGCTTTTTACTAGAGACAGAAATCTTATGCCATTGTAGAGGCACAGAACTTTGTGAAGCGTAGTCAGTATAACACTAGCTATGTTTTGCTTGCTTTCCATCTAATATTGTCTTTTCTGATAAGCAGGATGCCTTACTTGCATATGCTGCTTGAATTACAAAAATAGTCATAACTTTTAATTGACCTGCTTTGGAAAAGGGTCCACAGATCTACTTTCCCTTTATTTCACTAACTCGAGAACAACCCAAAAGACAATTTTTCAGTAATCCTCTAAAATGTAATGACCAAATGCTGCCCTTGGCTACATTAGCAAAGAAGTTCTGTTGAGTGGAATTATTGCTCTGAGTGTGATCTGACAGGGCATAGTAGAAATGACTCATTTGAAAGTATACAAATGTTTCTTTTGTGAAATGCGATCCTGCATAAATTTTTCGAAGGTCACATAATTATAATCTTTTAGTAATTCAAGATGTGATCCTGAGAAGCACTTAGTGCACTCAGATCCCAGCGCAGTCAAAGGGCACTTGGCACAGCAGAGCTCGGAGCAGAACCAGTCCCCCTGACTGCTGTCCCAGCCCCTTCAACACCGCCCCTGTGCCAGCTTCCAGCAGGTGCAGGCAAGAAAGAGGGAGAACTCTCTGGAGCTTTCAGCAGCACAGAAACAGGCAAATGGGGAGAAACAGGATTTAGATCTTTGCTACCTTTTCCCACAGATCTCTGCAAAACAAACTCAATTGATATAACAAACCAAACAGTAAAGCAAATCAGAATGTCTATCTTTTGTTTGCCATGGCACAAGAACTGTTGAACAGAGGAAAAAAAACAAGCTGAGTTTAGCTCTATCAGCTGTTTCCTGGGGCTCGGTCCTTCCTTCCTCCAAGGGGTGCCACTGCCTGCTTTGTTCTCTTGTCCAGCTGTTCTCTGCTCCTTCAGCAATGGCCTTAATAGACCCTGCAGGAATGCAGGAACAGACCACAGAAATCTCTTCCCTGCACAAAGCTAACAGGCCCTAGATGTGGAGAACAACAATGATCTGCCTCTGTCACTCACTTCACCATCTTAATTCTTCTCCCAAGGGTCACTGTCAGGAGGAACAGAGCGTAATTTAAATGAGTTACACAGAATTGCAGTTCCTCCACAGTTTCTCCCCACATGTACACACAGTAACAAGAAACCAGCTGTTCCAACTAATAGGCAATTTTTTAATTATTATTATTATTATTTTTTAAGAAAATAAAATTAAATCTAAATAGGGCAAAAGGCATCCTGGAAAGTCACACAGAATAAAGATTCTGGCATATTGTTAATGCTTAGCCGAGGGAGGGACCTTCCAATGGGATGGCCCATCATGAATTGTTGGGCTACAGATTCAGAAGAACACAAGGAGGACTCTTCAGAGTAGCAGGATAAGATAATAAGAAAGACAATATTGGAGCTTAGTTGAATCCTCAGCTTAGTTTAATCCTACATGCTTATCCAAAATTCAAGACCAAACTTTTTTTGATTTTCACATAAGATAATTTTCATAGGGAAAGCTGTGTGCTTTAAAAAAAGCCCATACACGCAAAAGCACAAAAGGGACAAAACAGATTTTTGCTATATTAGAAAAAAAAGAAAGTATGGCTTTGTGTTCAAAGTCACTAACTGGAATAGTGAAAAAATCCAGCCCTGGTTCTTAATCTTTTAAGCTGGGCCATCAGTAATCACTGAAATGAAGGAAGTTGCACAACAAAAGAGAACGCCACTCTGTGCAGTATGGACTTCTGCCTGTGTGCTCCTCCCTGGGAAGAGAAACAGACACAGTTCCAACACCGTTTCAGCTTAGATTCATGCTGTATGGAAGTCAAAGGGATAAAGGGCTGGAGAAAGGACAATCCAGTAACTGGGCACCAGTTTTAACTTTGGATTCTAGAGCAGCTCCCCACTTTCCTCCTGCATGATCACATGTAAACCTTTGCCTCAGATCCCGACTTATGAGAGAACCTGCTAACACTCCAACCTCAGTGAAGTGTCATCAGAAGTCATCAGAAGGCATTCACAGACAAGGAAGCAAACATTATGGGATGGAGCATTTAGGACAAAAAGAACACTTGGTAGAGAGTCATAAGCACATAATTAGAATTCAAGAATTACAGGGGTTCTCTAGTCTTCCTGTAACATGATTTTCCCTTTAATTTCCTTTTAAATTTCTCCTGATCATTTCCCATCTATAATGTAGAAATAATAATAATTCAGAGATATTTGTGGCTTCATTATTTAGTAACCACAGAATATTCCATAAACAGTGTTAATAAGGAAGAAAACTCTCCATCTACTTAGCTCTGTCTATATTTTATGAAGCTCCTCATAATGAATGCAAATACAGTCTCATGGCACCACGCAGACTGCTTCCTCAGAAAGGGGACATCAAAGAGAAATCTGTGTTCTGTGACAGTGTGACTGAGGGAACAGGACCACAGGCTGCCCTGGGAAGGGCAGGGGCCCTCCAGTGTAGGCACAGCCACTGTAGTTTAAGCGGTGCAAATGTCAGTGAGGCCTGGAGAGTTACTGCTGATCACTGAAATCCACGGGATTTAATCCACCTTATCTTTCAGGATTATGACTAATGTTGGAGGTACCATTCTTTAAAATGTAAATCCAAGGAGATGGGTACTGGCTGCATCAGAGCAATGGCCCATACAGCCAGTTCACTGTCTGTGAATTACATTCAAACAGATGAATATATAGGGAAGTCTGTAGGAGCCTGGGGTGTACGTTGAGACTTCTCTATACTTTCCTAGACTCCAACTATTTGCAGTTCAAGGGCTTCCAGAGACAGAAATGGTTTCTCTCAACAAAACATTTTTCCATCAATTGTCCACTCTCCCCTGAACCTAGATAAATTTGTAGAGCCTACAAGACCTTTTGCAAGAGTGTCCTGCAGCTTAACTACACTCTGGTTTAATACCTGTTTTAAGAACCACCCACCTGTTACCTCTCACTAGTAGATTTTAAACTCGAATAAGGGGGAAAACCAAGCCCCCAGTTTTCACCTGCATGTGTCTGCAATTCCAGGACTTTACTTTGTCTCTTAAAAAAACTAACTGCATGCCTGTTAACTAAACTACTCATGACAGCAAGTGGAATGTCACGTGTGGTCCAGTAAGAACACAAGCACTACATTCCTCACCATCTCACAGCTTACTGTTTCTGCAATACCGCTTCTGGTCAAAGCTGTCAAATCAAAAGTTCAAAGAATTACAGTGTCAGCCAAATGTTGCATTTCTTATCCAATGAAATAAAAACATCTTTGACTACAGTGAGTCAATGTGTGGCCCACTAATGCTTTACCCAAGGGATCATTCCAATTAGTACACTTTTTATAGAAAATGCTATAGCATTTAACTGTCACATTAAGTTGAATGAGGAACAATGGTAAAAGTCATGCTGAGACCTTGTGCTATGTCATAAAGGGCTCTAATGTCGTTCTCTGACAGAAAAAATGGATGGCACACTGTGTGTAGGAAAAGTATTTCATGGGACATCTCTTAATTTGAGATGACTACAGTATTCTTTCTGCCATATCCAAAACTGCAGGAGGCAGAATGGTCCCACAAAATCATTTTTGTTCCTTCACTCTCATGATCATGGCATTCATATAATTAGTTTGGAAAAGATTCCAGCATCATTGNATGCCCTTGACCTTCTTGCCCACCCAGGCACACACTGGCTCATGTTCCTCCAGCTGTTGACCAACAACCCCCTTTTCCCACTGAACAGCTTTCCAGCCACTCTTCCCCAAGCCTGTAGTCTGCAGGGGTTTGTTGTGACCCAGGTGCAGGACTTGCTGCTTTGCCTTACTGAACCTTGTAGAACTGCCATCAGCCCATCAATCCAGCCTGTCCAGATCCCCCTGCAGAGCCTTCCTGCCCTCCAGCAAATCCACATTCCCACCCAACTTGGTGCTGTCTGAGAACTCACTGAGAGTGCACTTGAGCCCCTTGTCCAGATCATCAGTGAAGCCATAAAACAGGGCTGGCCCCAGCACTGAGCTCTGGGGAGCCCCACCAGTGACCAGGTGCCAGGTGATGTAGTTCCATCCCCCAGCACTCCCTGGGCCCGGCCATCCAGCCCATTTTAACCCAGCAAACAGAGCTCCTGTGCAAGCCATGAGCAGCCAGGTTCCCCAGGAGATGCTGTGGGAAACAGTGACATGGGCTTTACTACAGTCCAGACAGACACATCCACAGCCACCTCCTCATCCACAAAGCAGCTCACCCTGTTATGGAAAGAGATGAGGCTGGTCAAGGAGGACCTGCCTTTCCTAAACCCATGGTGGCTGGGCCTGATCCCCTGGTTGTCCTGTATGTGCTGCATGACCATGCTCAGGATGATCTACTCTATGACCTTCTGTGGTACCAAGGTAGGCTGACAGGCTGGTAGTTTCCTAGATCCTCCTTCCAGCCCTTCTTGTGGATGGGCATCACATTTGGGACCTCCTTGGTTTTCTGGGACTGCTGGGAAAGCCATGATGGGAAGTGCCTGGGTGAGCACTTCTGCCTGTTCCCTCAGTACCCTTGCATGGATCCCAACTGGCCCCAGGGAGTTTTGTGGGTAAGGCTGCATTCTGTAAGGTACATTTCAGAGATTAAAAGGATCTGAAACACCTGGCATGACGACACACCTCATAACAACTACGATTATCAAAATTTCTAAGAACAAAGTTCTGCTAGTAAAAACATCATCAATTTTACATGTCATACTTCAAAATGTGTAAGCAAAACAGCAGCAAGTTCCAATAATTCAGAGCAAATGAAGAGCTGTCATTTTTCAAAGTGCAAAGGAAGAAGAAATTTTTCCAGAATCTTATCCAATAAGAATGCCATGTGAAAATGAACAAACTGTAGAATAGCTTGCTGAGTTATTTTTTATTTCACAAGTCTAAACCTTCCTCCTGCTTTTCAGCTGCCTTGAAATTAAACTGCAAGTTTCAGGAACATCTAAATAGATTTCCTTGTGTTTTCCTAAGAAATAGAATCTTATAATAAACAAACATACAGGAGGGCAAAAGGACATTTTGAGTAAGATTTTAACCAAAACATGTTTTTCCTATAAAAATATTATGATGTCCTTCAAATATAGAAAACATAGCACAGGAAAACTATGAAGAAGCCTGAAACCTCTGAAGATACGAATGCACTTTTATAAATACTACAAAAATATGTTTATGTTATTTTTCGCAGTTATTGTGTCAATATTTAAGCTCTCCGGCTCACATGCATGTGCACAAAAGTTCTTCTTCACAATTTACATGCAACAATTGCTTTTCACAAAAGCCATACCCAGTAAGGGCAGAAAATTCTTCCCTAACTAAACAGAAAATATACATTAACTTCTGGAAAAATGTAATTAACTTGGGATAGAAGCTCCTCATTTTTGTCCCATGCAAAACCCCCTAGCGCTAGAATCCGTCTAATGTGTACACTTTGCCTGTGTAAAAGCCATCTTTGCAGGCTCTCAGTTTCTCCTTGTTGTTTATCTCTTCTAATTACGTAAGACAGAGAAAATAACAACATTAAAAAAGCCATAATTTTAAGATACAAACTAGTTCCTGCAGGGTCTGATCAACACATCAGATCAGATGCAACAGACACATTCACAGGAACTCATAATGACATTTAAAGTCCTGAATAGTTTTATTATCACTGGTAAGAGTTTGTTTCTGTTTCCAGCAATGTCAGTACAAGCTCTGCCTGAGTAAATGTGCATAGACATATTTCTTGGTAGATTGCACAGGTGCAGGTAGCTATCGTGAGAAGATCCCATATAATCCATGTACCTTTAATGAAGGAAAATGACACTGTAAGTAGCTTTCAACTGTCTTCTACTTTTATTTTCAAGACTGTTATTCGAACTTGTGTATTTTAATTTTTTTTTGTGATTTCTCCATTCTAGGGCCAGCTGGCACTTCACAAAGGCAAATCAGCACACTTAGTGAAATAGAAGTTTTCTAAATTTTGTGATTATTATTGTATCGATTACTGACAACTACAGTATAAGTTCAAAGTACATTCACACAGAAAGCTGGATGCTCCTCTTTGCTGCTTTAGCAATTGAAAAGAGAGGGAGAAAACCAAGGCTGGGTATCCAACTCTTTCAAGAGCTTTGTAAGGAGCACTGTTTCTGAAAGGAAGGTACTTTTATTTTTAATAGTTATGAGCAATTGGCACGGAGCACACAAGTGCTTTCAAAAGGAGTGTATGTAATGGCAATACTTAAAGGATACCACGGCTACCTCTTCAATTACATAAGTATTGAATCATCAGTTGCACAATGCTTTTTCTGAAGCATAAACATACTTTATTTTTCATTAAGACCACGTTGAAGTCATCAATCTAAAATTCAAAAAACCTTTCTACCCACAAAGAACATTTCTTTGGCTGATGAACAGTACATAAGCATTATAATTTTGTAGAAACCCTCAATGAAAACTTGGAAAATGTCTAAAACAGGAACTCATTAACAAGCTTATTCCTTGTGTCATGTGATAACCTAATCACCTAATAAGATTTACAAAAGGGATTAATGGATCCTCCAACTGACGTATAGGTGATGTGCATTTATTCATACATGAGAGGACAGGAATTTTTTTCTGCTTTGAAAGCAGAACAAATTTAATTTTTAATGGCTTGTACAGCTATGAGAGGGCACAAAACTTTCAGAATTCATTAAAATAGTGTATTTTTTTAAATCTTTAATGAAATTAAGACCCAGATAAATCCATATATTATATACTATAGATCAGTAGCAATATCCCGAATTAGTGACTGAAAATTTTAAGCCTTACATTGCCAGTTCAAACTATCATCCAAACTCTAGAAACAGCTTTATGATATTAGGCACTTAAATATCAGTACAATACAGATTTGGCCTGGAAGAAATGTATATTCTGCTTTAGCTTATAAAAATGCCCTTATAAAACTGTGTCCGCAAAACGGTGCAATTGATTAAATTTCATTTGATAAACCTGTCTGGGAGCCATACATCCCTTTGGGTGAAGAAAGTGATTTGTATAGGTTTGGTTAAGTGATAATTTGGCAGTCATAAAAGCATACTCAAATGCCATACCCATGGCAGGCATACTCAAAAAGCATGTTATGATGTAAATTTTCAGATAATTTTAAGTTAGAATGTAACTATGATTAGTAGACAAAAATTAATTTAACAGCACCATTTTTCTTTTATTACAGGAGTATCTGGTGACGCTTAATGTAAGTTTTGTAAATGTGTTTTTTGGTTTTCCTGTGTACGACATGAGTATTGATAATATCATTTTTTAGAAGCTTTCAAATATGATTATTTTACAGAAATGCAAAAAAATTACAAAACTTATTAATTTTACTAATTTATAGTTATGATATACACACACACAAAAAAGTCTTTTTCTTCCATCTCCTATTTCAATGTAATGTATGAATAAAACTGCCTTTAACTGAAATTCCTTACAACACATTACAATCATGTAGCACAGTATTCGTTGCACTTTTTGCTCTAATAAAAGCACCCATATAATGGTGAATAGAGCTTCCAAAAAAAAAAAAACCAAAAGAAAAGGCACTAGCAATTTGATGGCTGTCATAGAAGGTGAGGAGGAACAACCACCCTGTCTAATATCGCTTTGAGATTCTACCCTAATACGAACAGAAGTGGCTACATATTTTTAATTCTGAGTGGTTTTTTTCCTTCTGCCAAACCCCACGTATTTACAAGTAAGAAAAACTGCCCTTTGACAAAACTATTTGTTCTGGTCACAGTAACTGCATGCCTCTCTAACTTGCAAAGCACAGTAAGGTTTATACCTTTGGGTTCACTGATGAAAATGCCATCTTTACAAACAAAACAGCACTGTCATTTCACATAAGCTCTACTGAAAAACCTGCCTTAACTCTCACAGAAGCTGTATTTTTGTACCCAAAACACCATGCGGTTGAACTTTTAAATTATTTACTATCTATACATACAGCAATTTCCACATTTTCTTTCAGCCAGAATTAAAACCACTCATAGTACAAACTTCTTCAATTGCCAGGAAAAGAAAAGATCCTTCAAAATTACTGAATTTAACAACATCAAAAGATGTGCACTCAAGCATGATGTAGAAGGCCTTTAGTGGGTCCTCTCTTCTACTGAATTTTTAATGTGAACTTGGGGAGTTTAACATAGACTAATTTGTAATGTTGCTTCCATTTCTTCATATTCTTAGTGTATTTCAGACACATTCTCTCATTATACACATCTTTAAGCTCCAGATACCTTGAGAGAAATATGTATTTTTCATAGTTAAGCTACCAGTTAAGCATAATATGTATTAAGAATACATATTTCTTGTGTAAATCTCCTGACTTTATTACAAATCCAGGTTAGTTTGGGATGACCACAGGCACAGCTGAAGTGCTGCACAATCTAATTCACACAAAATCCAGTTCGTCATCCATCTTTTTCTTCCTACACATGTAGACAGGCAGGGACATTTACAAACTGTCAAGTCTGCTAACTTTTTCAGGAATTAATTTGTGAGGGGAAGGAAGGTTGGAAGTAATTTATTTATTATTACGCACACTTGCAATACAATCAGTACCATCACTTAGGAGTAATATGTAAGAAATTGTATTCTCCTAGGAGCAAAAGTGGAATACAGAGGAGTCATATCTTTGACTGCTGCTCATTGAACAATTTGATAAATCCCTGACTATGCAGTATTCCATAAGGCACAAAGCATCTGCCTCTCTAAAGTCATTGGTTCAAGAGCTTATCTTAAGAGAAAAAGGTCAAGTACATTCTACTGTTTCTGTGCACAAGAAGTTATTTTACCACATGCAGCAGCTAAAGAGTTAATAAACCAAATCTTCTTACGACCTGTCTCTCAGAATGAAATAACTACATTAGGTCTTAAGCAAAGAATCAATTCCGGGGAATTAAGTCTTGGACTCATAAGGCATTAGAAATAGAATAGCTTCACTTCCCACTGCCTGTGTTCAAAGAATTTGTACTCACCCTCTGAGTGATTCTTTTTCCCTCTCTGACTCGCACTGCCAATCCAAGATCAGACAGTCTGCAATTCCCATTATCATCCAGGAGGACATTCTCTGGTTTCATATCCCGGTACACAATTTTGATGGAATGGAGATGCAGAATCCCACAGGTGATCTGAGCTGAGTAAAAGATGATCCTTTTCATTTCCAAACCCCTTTCTCCCACATTGTAGATGTGAAATTTCAGATCCCCTCCATTCATGAGGCTCATAACAAGACACAGATGGGTTTTGGTCTCATAGGCGTAAGCTAGCGTGACTATGAAAGGGCTGTTGACCTGCTCCAGGATCTCTTTCTCCAGCAGTGCCATCTTCTCTCCACTTTTCTTTTTCAACCTTTTCTTATCCAGTTTCTTGCAGGCATACATCTTGCCAGTATTTTTGACCTGGGTGGCACAAACCTAGAGAAGATGCACATGGAAAGGTAACGAAGGAATTTTACACAGAGACTGGAATATCAAGGGCAGTAACATGCAGGAAGTGGGGAATCACTGATGCCTATTAGTAGCTGCTGATGCTAACTTCTATGAAGAGTATATTAGCACAGAAAACAAGGAAAAAACAAGCATTCAATCAGTTCTGTTCTGGACCAGTAGTAGCTGGTGGCCCTGATGCAAAGCTCTTGAGGATGCCACTAGTAGACATGTATTAGCAAATAAAAAGGCACAAGGACAAGAACAAAAATTTGTAATCATGAGAATAAGCAGCATATACAGACTGCATCTGTACAGTTAAACTCTCTTGACTCTCAAAAAACCTCCCTACTGTAGTTTGGGAACAGATCCTGATGTGTGCTTTTCCCTCAACTGCAGCTAGGTATTAGCTGGGAGTGTGTGAGATAGCAGAGGCTAAGATGTCAAGGAGTAGACCAATAGTTAACTACATGAACATTCATGCAAGTCTTTGTAAAGAAGTCTGCTTTTTTACTAGCATAGATACAGAAAATAAAAGCGTTGAAGTAGCTTTTTACTAACAAGAGCCTCTATCACAATATAAATAACCCAGCCTGATTCCTGAAAAATGGGCAATCTGAAGGGGCACATTTTACGTATCTTCATACAATGGCTCAATCCACTGCTCTTTGCAAACCCACCTGCTAGTCTTGAAAGGGGAGAGATGACTCACATCCCTAAAAGTACAAGCTCTTACCTCTCCAAAGCCACCTTTACCCAGCACTCGGAACTCAGAGAAGTATTTATCAGTTACTGGTTGCTTCTCAAACACTTTCCATTGGATGAATTTGTCATAGAAGGGGCTGTTCTGGAAGTCCTGGAAGGGCTTGTCCTTAACAAAGACTTTGGTTTCCTCCTTGGCCAGCTGCATGATGTTCTCATAGTCTTTTGCAGTAGCTGCTTTGCATTTGCTGACCAAGTCAGAGCTCATGAAAGACAGATAGTTTTTGGCGCCTTCCTTAAGAAAATTGGTGACAATATTCTCCATGGTGCTGTTCTTTACATTGTCCTCTGCCAGCTCCCAGTTTGACACCTCATCCAGGAAGTCCCTAGCTACCAAATATTCTGGCACTGTCTCTAAGAAGTCTCTGAAGAATTTCTTGCCAATGGGCTGCTGTTCACAGATGCTGTCAAAATCAGCAGCAATGGACTCTCTATGCTCTTTGCAGTCCTCAATCTTGGGCAGTGCGAGGCTCTTACGCCTCTTTTGCATTTCCTTGGTATCTCCTTCTCCACTCTTCCTTGCCTGGAGGTAGGCAGTGTTGGCAATCAGGTTGTCGAGCCCCCCCATGTCACACATCTTGGCAAGCCCTTGGGGTGGCAGAGCCTGGTTCAGACAAAATGAGTAACTGGCCCAGGAGCTGTGCTGTAGCTGCACTGCACTTCTCCCTGCTAGTGGTGTGTGAGGGCTTCTGAAAACCACCAGAGAGACTAACTGCTTTTGCATTAAATACCTCTCAAGGATTTTCACTAAGTACCTTTAGGTATAGGCACCATTTGTGGAAAGTGACTGGTAAGAGGTTTCTCTGTAAGAAGCTTTGAGTTTGCTATGTATAGCTGAGGGATGACATCCTAGGGATGGCAAACCTTCCCACTGGCAGTACCAAATGCACGTGGTTCAGCTGGTGTTTTTCAGAATGGGCCCTGATAACCTTTAAATGCACCAAGATTCCCCCTATATGCATTGTCCCTGGCTGCTGGGAACATGCAGAGATTCCTGGCTGCAATACATGCACTCTCCAACTCAGGGGCACTGGCCACAGTCAGCAGGAACAGGCCTGGATCTCCCCCAGGAGACATTGAACACCAGTAGACTGACAACCGGTTTTATGAAAAGCTTTTATCACAAATCTGCCCTGCCTAAAAGACCCTGACAGAGATGAACACGAGATGTTGAGCTTAAACTACCACACTATTCAGTGCTTTGAGCATTCACACCTCCAAAATTCAAGTTACACTCACCATCAGTGACTGAGCCCCACAGACAGCTCATGCAAACCCTGCTGCCTCGCATGGCTCTGTCTGAGCAGATTACATGCAGAGGCTAAGAACTGCCGCTGGTCTAAAAATAATGATCCTTATGTATACGAAACAACACAGTTCTGACTTCTCCTACCCACAGAAAAAAGAGAAACACTTCAAGTGAACAGCCAAATCTTGCCAAGACACTTCCATATGTTGTTTTGGCCTCAGTTTATCTTCCCTGCTGAGCTTTATAACAGAAAGTGGTCGGATGAGAAGGTGGCAACAACATATAGCTGAGGTGACATCAACAAAGGGACAAAGCTGATTATAATCAAGTGAAGGCAAATTCCACCTGACTTCACTTGCTGGCTGCCTACCAGGAGGCATTTTTTCCCTTCAAAAGAATAAAAATTATGTGTGGCACTCACTAGGCTAAGCCCCATTCTGCTGTGGGGTCAGGTGATTTGGCTGTTAAAACTTTCCTTAAATATAAGGAAGTATTATGAGAACAAGAAAAGAAGTAACACTAGGGTCAAACGGTACTCTTGAGGTCAAGGTCAAGTTTCTTTTTTCTTTTTTCACAATCTTAGAGGCAGCTGAAGAGCTGAATCACAAGAATTAAACATCAAGAGTAATAACAGGCACCTTTCAGACTCCCTATAGTAAGTGTTAAGCTCTTCTTGGCTGCTTTTTGCCACTCTACAACCATGCAGTATTTTGTTTTTACATATTTAATCCTGTCCACATTGAATCCATTTGCCATAAAACTCATGCTTGTACTCTACAAAATTCCCTTGGAGGTGTGTTTTTCTAGGAGTATGGAGAGGGCCATCCATTGCAAACTGCTGTGTGTGCACGAGAACAGGGGGAATTGTAAGGTAGAGACTTGAAAGCCTGGCCAGTTCTCCCAGGTGAGAGCAAGCACAGGGCAGGAGAAGGTTATGTAAAGGGCTCAACAGAGCAGCCAACAGTGTGGGCAACACTGCAAAGAGCCAACAGGAGAAATGGGGAATTCTGCTGGTGGCTGTCCCGAAAATAGGGCCTACAGCAACACACTGCCAAAATACCCTGGGTAGAGAATGGCATAACAGGAGGTAATAAAGCTTTAATTTCAGCTTTTCTTTTTTTTTTAATAAAGCTTCCAATTTCCTAAAATTCAGTAGGGTCTTTTTTAAATTAGCCCAGAATATCCACTACAGCTCAAAGAGCAGCAGGACAAATGGCTGGTACTGGGGCCCTAAGGCTGAACTCAAGCTTACACCAGCTATTGGTACATTCATGCCTAAGCAAATCAAGAAAATACCTAATATTTATGGCACCTGCATAAGACAGACACATTTAGAGCTCCAAAGACCATTCTACTCAATTAATTAGAGTCTTTCCCAGCTTCTATGGAACATAAATTTTCTCTAAAATAATGTAACTTCATGAAATGCAAAATCAAACAATGTGGTCATTCAACATATATTCATTACTCCAGTCACTTCTGAGATTTGCTTGCTGACTTACCCAAATCTGCTCAGTGTTTATTAAACACTGGAGAAAAGTAGATCAGCATTAATTTTTTAGTTGATAATGGTTGTTTAAGGTAGTGTTAGCTGCTCATAAAACAGTACATTTGGGTGAGAAGCAAAAATTATTTATTTTGCATGTACAAGAGGTGAACAATTACAGAACTGAACACAGGGATGCACTAACAACCACGCCAATCAGGCATATCAGGGTATGATTTGGAGAACTTCTCTGGAGTAAAGCTCACCGAAAGAATGGGATTTAGGCTAATCTCTAAATCACAGAGAAAATATGCAGGACTTAAAATTCATTACCTTATATTCTAGATGAACCTCAATTACTGGTCAACAAGATATTTATAATATGCAAATAGATACACAAAAATATCAGCTGCTTTGATTTCAACATTAACTTTCCTAATACCTCATTTGTGTCAACACCCCTTTGTGCTGACACTTTGGAAAAACTCTTCCACAACTGTAATTCTCAGCTACTCTTGCCATGCACGTGACATGAGCTAAAAGCAGGATTTGGTACTTTCCATATTCACCTATAAAGCAAAGAAAAATGAAGAAAGTCTTCTGATGGGACTAGATGGCATTATCAGAGGTCACAGGAGGGGGCCTGGGACCAAATGTGGACAGAGAAAAGAGGTGGTGGGTCAGATACAGTTTGATTGTGACAGCTCAAATTTATTTTCACATCCACTCAGATTTCTTTTTTTTTTGCAAAAATTTAGGGAATACTTTTACACAAACAGAAATACTCCACAACAATGTAAATGCTATAGGCACTTCATTACTACTGTTAACATATTTTACATTTGTTTTCAGTTTTAAGACAGACATCATCTGGCATAGTAACAACTGATGTGATACAGTGTAACAGTGACTCAGGATTTTTTATCTCAGTGTGTAATTAAACAAAAGCTACATGTAAAAAATCAAAACATCTTAAAAACAAGATTACAATATTAAACAAAACCACAGTAACCTCTGCAATATGCTTGATGACACAAAGATTGGAACTACTTTATACAGTGAAGATAAACCTCTTTACATGTACTTAGAATTAGATAGAAATATATCTACTGAGAAACACATTAAACATAAAAGATGATAATTCTGAAGTAAACAATGCATATGGATATTGCTTCAATTTCACCCATGTTGATTAACCATTTTATTAAGCCTGAATTTTTCAGATTTAAAGCAGTAATTCTACCTCTCTGTTACATATATTTTAAAAATCCCACAGCATACGTTCAGATTCATAGTAATTTGGATATTTAGGGAAAAGACAAAGTTAGAGGCACGCACTTAAACAGTTGTAAGAAAAAATTCAGAGAAGATGATATATTCAGGATCCTCACAAAAATGAAAAAACTGCTTCCAAAACACTATGATCAATAAAAAGATAATAAAGAAATTTCTATTAACTGAATTTTCATGAAATCACAATTTACCATTTTTCCCCAGATTTTATTAGTGCCTCCTTTCCTTGGGTTATTTAAATTATCACTTTTGTTTGCTTCCTATATTAGTCAGCTGAGCAGCAAGGTTGTCTACACCTCTAGTTAACTGATATCAAATACATGTCTTTGTACCAAAAACTTTGGATTAAAAATATATGTCTCCATGATCACTAACAGAAACATAAATTAAAAAAAATTATTAACGTGGTTAAATTTTAATGTTATGGTTGTAGAAATCATGTATAGAATATAACAGAGCAATAGACTTGGAGCTACAACAAAACTAAAGTCATAAAGAAAACCTAAATTAGAGCTGTTTAAATACAGTGTGATAGAAAAAAGCACACAGCAAATGTTTTACACACTGTTCATTTCAGATTAAAACCCAGAATAGTTTCTTTAAAAACACACTGACTGTGTTTTTACATACACTAGTACTTAGGAAACATTTTCTTTATCCTGACAGTAAACTATGCAGTGTATCAGACCAGGGAAGGTGACCCTTTCAATTTAATTCATTTAGTGTTTAGGGTATAATCTGCACCACTAAGTTTCTGTGCTCTGATACAGACAAGACTTGCATCACAGCAGATACAGCTGTTGATGTTGTGGAAGCCCTGCAGTGAGCCTGGCCATGGACTGCACCTTGTGCAGCCAGAGGCCTGCACCAAACCCACCCTGGCCTTGGAGCAGGTAAACCAAGTGAGTCATGTCCTGAGGGACATGTTCCATTCTGCATGAGCATAGGGCATAACACACACACCATTCCAACAAGTGCAGCAGAAAGAAACCCTTACAGTCTTTATTTGCCTATTCTCTGGACTACCCAGTCCTGCTGGCAGAGGGGACAGCGATTATTCTGTTTCACCCACAAGGACATGCAGCAATTGTGGAAGGAATGATTGCATTCTCCCCAAACCACTGAAAGAGAAGAAAGAACATGTTCCAGTCACACTCAGCTGTTCAATCAACACCTACAGCAATGTTCAAACTATCACTCCCAAATATTTATAACCACTAGAAACTTTAGAGACAAAACAGGTCATCACTGATTCATGCACTGAGATTGGATTATTATGATCATCCTGATGCTGGTCAGTTCCATCACCAAGCCTTTTACTTACTTCCAAATACTAAAAAAAGAAATGCATATATTCTCACCTTTTTGTATAAAGTGACAGGGTTTTGTGAATGTATGAACACATTTAGCAGTTCTGCCCAGGAAATAAGTGCAACTATTAAAGTCTTTCCCTTTATCTTCCTCAGTACCAAAAATAAGCCAATGCACTACTGACTCACTATCACACCACAGCCTATCACCAAATTCTCATATGAAATCCACTGTTTGAACTGAAATTTATGATAGCAAGGAGGCACATGTGACACAGTATATAGACTTAAAATGGGACTTTACAACAGGAGTTACTCACAGGCTGCAGTTGTTCCAACACTACAAAAATTGTTATCTATTTACTCCTGAATAATATTTTAAAATGTAGTTATTTTGCTTTTTTTCCTTATTAGCTCACATTTTCTTTGCAGGAGCACAAGGATACCAATCAAAGGAATGCTGTAAATTATACTTTTTCCTGTCTATTTTAAATAGAATACTTAGCAAGCAAGTTAAGATATCTAGAACAGGAAAACTCCATTCCCATTAAAATAATCATCAAAACCTCCAGTGGGTTTTTTTGAGACACAAAGCTCAACAGCATGGAAAGGTTTACCACTGGTTTAAAAGTTGTCATAAAGGTTTAAAGCAAACTCTTTGAGATAGTTTTCACTATTTTCAATTTAAACAATCAGAATTAAGACTTTCTTTTGCATACATTGGCACCAAAAGTATGATTATGTTTAAACTGAAGTGATTCCACTTTTGCAAATGGAAAGTGAACAACCTGGCCATTGCCTCCATTATCTCAGAATTATGAGTGGGAAAAATACTACTTTCTAAATCAGACACCCATTTATTTCCAAACAGAGGATTTTTATTTGCACTACCACTGTGTTTTCTGGCATGCACCTCTGAAGAAAAAAGTAGCTTTTCCCTAACCCTCTTCAAAAATGTACATTACGATCTCAAATACACTCATAGTGAAAGAAACCTAAATCTCTTACGTGTTGACAGGAAATTGGAAATTGTTTTGTTTTACAGCACAGCTGACACGAAAAGTGATTTTTTTAATGCTCAAAAATAAAGCATAAAGTATTAGTAATGATACAACGTAGAACAAAACACCAGTTTACTTTTGAGCATTAATAAAATCAGTATTCCCTTCAAACTTTAAAATGCACCATACTGAGAGAAGCTTCAATTGAAAAACAAGCGAATGAAGTCACTACATACCAACACAATCTTCTTGTTTGTTTTCAGCTTGACATCTAAGACAGGCATCTAAAAGTAAACAAGAACAAACTCAATTTGATTCTCAGGATTCCATCTTAAGAATAGGTTTGTCAGAGGAAAACATAAACTCTAATACAAATTTACAGAGGTAAAAATCCCAAGTTTTGATGTCTAGTTCAGCCCTTTAACATTAAATAGCCCCCTTAAATTCTAAAACTATGCAAATGACAATGAAATATATATCTCAAAGAGATCAGAAGGACTCTGAACTCTCCAGCATGTTTTGTTTATTTTCCATTGCTTTGGTATTTTCATAACTTTTGCTGAAAAAAAGTCTTCTCCATTTTGTAGATATAAAAGCCTGCAGATTTGTGCCAAGGCACTCAGGCATATTAAGACCAGAGCAAGCACAAAGCCAAACCCTAATTACAGGACTTTGTTTTTCAGATGTCAGCATTTCCTTTTAAGGAAGTCATTCACAATTTTGATTTTTTAGGCTGTGCATCTCTCACCACAACTCCCACCATCTATTACTTTTTATAGTAGCTTCTCTTAACAAGTACCTGCATCTAATTTTCACAGGAGTCACACAAATACAAATATAGTGGTACATTTGATAATATATGTTAATAAATACAGAACAATATCTAATTAAAGATATTTCTCATCTTTATGCACTCCAGTGCGTGGCTTTAGGACTGGATGGCAGGCCCAGGACTCGATAAGATACAAGAGTGACAACTCCAGGCTTCCCCCTGTGCCACACAATACAGTGGAAAAACACCTTTGTTTCTCCTTTGCCCCAACATGGGCTGCCACAGACACACGTGCATGAATCATGCACAACAGAAAGTGTTCAACTGCTATGTGGGCAAACACAACTTCATCTCCTCCAAAGGAAAGGGACTAGTTTAAACAAGTGTCCTGCAGGTTGGATCTGGGTTACATGTCACTAGTTGGACCATATTTTCCCAGAAGACAAAACCATAATGTGCTACAGGAATTTAGATCTGAGTATTTTTCCTGTCTCTGCCAGATAGGGCCAGTACTTATATTTTAGACCTGCCCAGACATTCCTCCTTTTCTCAGGTAATAGAGAACAAAGAGGAGAGAACTCTAAAACAGCTGCCCCTTTCTCACTGAGATAAAAGCAAAATTTTCCTGTTGTCTGTTCCTATAATTTATATTTCAACAGCAGTTAAGGGCCAAGGTGCTGGGAAGATTCAGTCGAAGTGCTTCAACTTGTATCATGGTGTGTGGGAGCCCACTGATCTGGGGTCACAGCAGAAATTCACAATAAATCAGCTGTCCTATCGAGCCCTAGAGCTGCAGTTTCAGACAGAAGCAGCACAGAGAGCCAAGGACAGAAATCACTGTCACCACACCAAAGTAGCCTGTCCCCATTCCTACATCATAACCCCAGAGGGGTCAGTCTGAAAGGCTAAGGACAGCAAAGCCAGTTCAGCTGCAATCCTGCACTTTCCAGCTAACACCTGCATTTCTGCCTCTTTCCCTTGTGCATCTAAGACCGCATTGGTTCAAGGAGTTAAACCAGTAGAAAATGGGGCCAGCTAACACCTCCCTCCCTGCAAAAGTCAAACAAACTTTCAGCAAGTGCCAGTCTCAGTCTGGCACCGCCTCCCACCTAAGGTTACTGCAGACGCATGGCTCTACAGGAGACAGACCCACTCTGGCAAGGTCAAGGCAAAATTGCTAAACTGAAGTCAGCAATGATCAAGTTTCACATTCTCACAATGTGGTTTGTTCCCAAAAAATGGTTACTGGATTTTTTCAGATTTTTTTTTCCTAGTTTCAGATTAAAAGTACTCCCTTGGTCCAGCTATGAAAAAATATGACTTTTTTTTAAACTTTTATAATAGCTCTGGGTAAGATTTTGTTAAGACTTTTTTTTTTTTAATAGTGTCCTGTAACAGGCTAGCTACAATGGGGACAAATGCATTTTTTAAATTATGGTTTACATGGCAAACAAAGCCAATTTCATATTTCCGGAGTAGTCTTTGTTTACCATAAAAAAGCAAATAATCTTCAAAACATGCTTATGTAAAAGTAAAAGATCAATCTCCCACCACTTCAGTCTGAACTACATCTTTTTTTCCTCTAGTACACCCTTTTGCCTCTTCTGTTCCACAGCAGGTTCCCAGCAAAAACATTTGTGAGAAATGACAGAATTGTATATTTTGTCTGATTTCTATTAAACCAAATCCTGAGTTCATTTTCAGTATCGTGGTTCCTGGCCCTACAAAAGCAAGGTGCTCTGGAGGGAATCTTGGGTCATTACTCATGCCAAAGTGTTGCACACCCAACCGAGAGGACAATTGTATCTGGGATGACTCAGCCCAATATTAAAAATTGGATATGCATACACAGTAAAGAGAAGAATTTAAACCGTTTTCGAAGAACCAAGATAAGTATCATATTTGACAAAGATGTCAGAAAACAGTAATATGTGTCAACAATGAAGCTGCTTTCAAACGGTCTGCAGATTTCAAACCCACGTAAATTAACCCCTTACTCAATATATTTCTCAGTACATTTATGTGTGTGAAAGTGCACCAGTAATCACGCTTGTGAAGTAGTGTCAGACATCCTGCTTTAAGAGACTTGAAAAATGAATTTTATATGTACATCTCTAACTGCTTCGTAAAAAAACTCGAACAAAAACCCCTTAACAAAACCCACCCCACCAAGAGCAGCCCCACGCATGCAGCACTCGGTCCAGCTCGGCTGTAAGTCAAGCGCCTGCGGAATTTGCCGGCATACGAGCACCAGCCCTCAGGACGAAGGCGGCAGTGCACGGGACGGGGCCGGTCCCCGGGCAGCCCGGCGGGGCCCAGGCCCTGCGTGCGGCGGGGGCGGCG